>JBBYHK010334293.1:9389-25379 GCA_038382065.1 Adansonia grandidieri | reverse complement strand
TTATTTAATTATAATTTCTTCATATTTATTTTTAGTATTAAATTCGGGTTCGGGTTCAGGTCGGGCTCGGGTTTGGGCTTTTTTGTGTTCAGGTCATTTCGGGTTCGGGTCATTTCAGGTTCGGGTTCTTTCGCGCTCGAGTCATTTCGGGTTCGAGCCGTTTGTGTTCGGGTTTTTTCGGGTTCGAGCCGTTGACTTTTTGATCAAATCAGGTTCGGGCTCGGGTTTTTTCGGGTAGGTTTTCGGGTTTAGGTTCATTTTGCCACCTCTACTAGCAACATAGGTTTGAAAAACCTTCCTTTGATCAATTACCTTTGCTGTGTTAAATATAAAAGGAAGAAAATATTTTCGTTCTTATAGTAACCTATGACAAAAGGGAAAATTCATGAATAATCATTCATTCATAAGGGATGACTAACATGACAAATTTATAGTTAGGTTATGTGCAAGCCTTTGTTTTAGTTTAACAGCATTCAAACCCTTGCACTTAATTTAACTATTCAATTAAGTTCCAAAGATATCAATATCTTTACAATTTAATCTAATCCTATTTTAATTCCATATAATCACTTTTATATATGTGACCTATTAGGCCCCTAAATGTCGGCAATAAATATAATGTAATTTTGTTAAGAATATCTATATTTATAGACTGTGAAAGGCATTAAGCAATGCATTATGGCCACAAATGCCAAGACAGTAAATACGTTCGACAAGCCTTTTAGTGTATAATATGCCAGTGTAATTTGATACTTTCATCATAGATCCTAGAGAAGGCAAAAGTATAGTGCAATATCTGCCCTTAGTCCTTTCTATGCTAGTTTGTCACATCTATAGTCAATATTACCTTGGTAAAAGACTTCTAAGTTAACATAGGCCTGAAACAAATGGGATATGTCCCTTCATATCATATATGGTGGTGAATCCTCTATGAACTATTTATTTACCTTTAGTATATTTCATGTCACACCCAAACCACCTTACTATAGGTATCCATCATTATGGAACCATTCATAATAATCTCTAAGTATGAAAATCCACATACAAGGCATCTTCGTGTCACAAATCTAAGGATTGCTTACAAAATTGATACATGATACTATTTTCATTGACAATTAAGAGAAAAACCAAATAAAACTCTCGTAGCATGTTATGTTCAGTAAACTTGTTACAGTAACAAGCACTCATATTTATTCCTAATTATCTTTATACTTCAACTAATAAGATCAATTGATTGCATCATATGCATAAAGCCCTAACATAAGTTAGTCTTTGTGCAATGTTAATACCCTATTTTGACAATCAGATGACTCAAAATATTTTAGAAAGACAAGTTTAATGCATAAACAATTGTAATTCCTTATAATTCCTTGCCAAGGCTAATGTGTTTCATGACCTTTGTCTTCATAAGTTATTAATAATAATTATATTAGAACTTATAAATAAATAAAATACCTTATTTATATTAAACTTGACTGTAATGTATTTTCCACGAAATAACTAAAAGCTAACATGTTATAAGGAAATTAAGTTAGCTTGCAAGGCTTACACTAACAATCTCCCACTTGCACTCAAACTAGTTGCCCATATGCCTAAACCTTATGTCTTTTGTATAATAATTATGTTTCTACTATGTTAGCACTATAATGATGACAAGCAAAATTATCCTCTATGGGTATCAGCAGAAAATAGTACTAAATTAATCTTTGTAGATTTAAATTGATCATTTTGAGCATAATATTAAGTAAGGGTAATTCCCACAGAGGATTAGTTCAATTTAATTAGTTATTGACTACTTTAAATTGATTCTAAACCAAAAGGGGTTTTTGGTTATGATAAGAATGCAAAACTATAGATTAATAAAGATTGTAACAATGGTAGAAAAGATTATTTAAGGAATTATTCTCCACCATTAATATCAAAATTATCTCTAATTATCTTTTAAAACTACCAAGCATGAATAGCAACAAGTGTTGCTACCCTAATTTCTTTTTAGTTTGTTATTAAATAGAATAAGTACTCCATTTAATCCCTACCTAGGAAACAACCAAGAATAAACTCTCGAAGTTTAATTACTAGAACATTTAAGGTAAGAAAGAAAAGTTGATCTAAGTAATAAATACACAAGCTTAAATTATTTAACCTAGGTTATGTTCTACATCATTGTCAATAAAAAATTAACCATAGTCATTGATCACAACTGCTAATGAATAGGAAAATAAGAGAATTACGAATTAGGATTCTTAATCTAGTAATAAACAGTGTTCAAAGTCTACTTCGTTGTGCAATAAACAAATCAAGATAAGACTCATAAACAATTTTTATGAAAGAACATATGCAATTTCAATAGATAATAGATGAATAATATTAAGAATAAATTACAAAGTCAGTCTATGGCTTTGAAATCACCTTTAGCCAAAAAAATTAGTTACACATATTTGATGTGTTTAATATTAGATTCATAAAAAAATATGTAAGAGAAAAAGAGAGGAAAAAAAAGAGAGAAAAAATGGTTTATGAATGGCTGATCGTTATAATCTTCTCTTCCTTTTGGTCCCCCCATTGTTCTCCTATTTTCATTCCATACTCTTCTTAATTCACCTCTTACCCGCCCTTAAGTGTTAAGGCTTAGTTTCTATTTATTGTGGTTGAAAAAGAACCCTAGATAAAATAAGGGAATCCTCATTAAATTAAAAAATAAGCTTGTCGCTATTTCAGTAGATTGGTTGACCAAATCTTTTGCTTTTTCGGTAAGTATCTACGTATTACTTAGATTGCGAAAATCAAGCTTTTACAAAAAAAAATTTGATCTTTTTTACTCTAATATCTTATTATATTTTGTGGTTGTGATCTTATAAGCTCATTAACATCCTTAGTGACATTTTTGCTTCATTCTTTAAAATAAATTTGAAATTGAAAAACAAACATTGTAACCAAACATAAAAAAATAGCACTAACTAAGAATAAAAAGTGTCTAAAATGCATGGTTCATGAACTTATCATACCCCTTCCAAAGAATACATGCCTAGACTTATAATGAGACCTTGGTTCCTTAGCTTGTGTTATGGCTCCATTGTTATTACAATAAAAAGCTACTAAATCAACAATGCTAGAAACCACTCCAAGTTCGATAATAAAACTTCTTCATCTGAATGTCTTCTTCACAATTTTACATGTAATGATACTCAACTTCGATTGTTGAGTCACAATCTAATCTATCCATGTCTTTCATCTAATGTTTTAGGAGACATCTCTTTCGAGTAATGCATATACCATAGGTAGGTCCACTCTTGGAATTTTTCATGCTAAACCTATTTAGCACCTTACAGATTTGTAAAGATTAGGATAAGCCAAGTAGTTTTATTGATCTATCTCTATAGATTTTAATTCTAAAAATGCATGCTACTTTTCCCAAATCCTTCATGTAGAACTATCCGGGTAGCTAGACCTTAATGGCCTACAACATAGGTATGTCATTTTCCATGAATAATAAGTCATCAACATATAGCACAGGAAAATGATGGCTAGCCTGTTTACCTTTTTGTAAACTCAAGAATCATCAAGATTCTTTTAAAGCCAAATTCTTTAGTTACTTCATCGAATCTAATGTTCCAACTCCATGATACTTGCTTTAATCCCTAAGTAAACTTCTGAAGCCTGCATACCTTATTTGGATTTGAGTTGGATGTAAATCCATTAGGTTATGTTATATACACCTTCTCTTACAAGTTCTAGTTAAGGAATGAAGTTTTTACATTATGTCTCATAATCATAATATGCTACTATAGCAAGTAGTATCCAAATAAATTTAACCATGGCAACAAGAGAAAAAGATTTTCTCATAATCAATGCCTTTAACTTGATTATAATCTTTTGCAGCTAGTCTAGCCTTATACATTTGCAAGTTGCCATCTACATTAGTCTTTCTCTTATAGACTTATTTACATTCTAAAGGTTTGATCTTTTTGAGTAGGTCTATCAAAGTTCATACTTTGTTAACTTCTATGGCATTTTTCTCAGAATTCACGACCTTAAGCCATTTCTTGGAATCAATGTCATACATTACTTCCTTATAAGTGGTAGATTCATTATCAAAAAACAAGTTTTCTTATTCCATGAGAAATCCGTATCCTTTTGGGGCTTGATTGATCCTACCAGATTGATGGAATATTTGTTTTTTAAGCTTTGAGTTGAGCATCCATTGCTTCAACCATGGGCTCTAGTTTAAGGAATGCTTCTTTGTGGTTTTGAACTTATTTCTAAATCAATTTTACTACCACTGAACCTTTCAAGTATAAACTCTTTCTTAAGAAAATGTCTATGCTTTGAGACATACATTTTCTTCATTGGGATTATAAAAATAGTATCCAATGGTTTGTTTAAATCCTATAAACTTACATTTATTTGATCTAGATCCAAGCTTATTAGACCTTGCAAGCTTCCATATTTCATATGGTATCTTATCAACTAGTTTGGTTGGAACCCTCTTTAAATGGTAAGTATAGTTCTTAAGACATATCCTCAAAAGGATATCAAAAGGTCAACCTTAGTATCATGGATTAAACTATGTTTAACAAGGTCTAATTTTTTTTATACACTCCACTATGTTGCAGAATTCTAGTGCAACCTATTGTGATAGAATACCTTTTTTATTAAATGATCCAAAAATTCTTAACTCAAATATTCTCCTTCTCAATCAAATCTTTAAGTCAAAATATTTTCCAATTTGCTTCTCTACTTCAACCCTAAATTCTTTGAATGAATAACCTCTTCTAGCAGCTGTCTTCAATAGCCTATATACATTTGAATATATTAAGCCTAACAAAACACTAGCCCTTTCACCCTTTCCAATAAAGGGAATCTTAGTAATCTTATCAGGGTGACAACATTCACATATCCTATAATATTCATAATCAAATTGGTTTAAATAGTCTTTTTTATATAAATTAGCTATTCGGGTCTCATAGAATGACCAAGTCTACAATACCAAATATAAGTTTTACTTCGATCATTGTTCCTAGCTTTCTTGACATTTATATTAAGTGTTGGCATATTTAGGTCTAAGATAAAAAAAAAAATCTACTATATAATATCACATATCCATACTGTATGTAATCTGAAATGAAAGAACAATTATTACCATTTATCCTAAACTCAAAACCATCATTTAAGGCAAGGTATGAAATCGAAATGATGCATTTAAAACAAAGGAACTTTCTTTTAGCTCCAAACTTAAGCCAGAAAGGAAAAGGTAAAATAGAAGTTTCTAAGGCTAATATTTCACCTTTGCTTAATTTTCTACTATTTTTTAGAAAATTTATGTAATTACATAAATGTGATCCATATCCTAAATCAATTATCTAAGAATTAGAGTTACCAATAAATTAGCTCAATCAGTTATCCATATCTTAAATCAATTATCTAGGAATCTTTTAAAGTTCTTAACATCCCAAGTTAGCAACCTTCCTTTTGTTGAAAATATATCTCAACCTAATATGCCAGTCCAAACAATTTAGGCTAGTGTCATCAAAATTTACCTTGTAACGCAATTAATAATTTACCATTTTCAATAACCTAGTATGGAAAAAATTTGTATTAGTCTTGCTTGTGATTAAACTAATTTAAAAAGATGTATTAAATCTTTATTGGTTCTCTAACTAATTTTTGAGATAATATCCCTCATTATTATTTAAAAATCTCTTCACAATATTTCTAATGGGTTGGGACCAAGAATTCATTTTTTTAATCTGGTGGAATGAAAAAGAAAAACTTTGTCAAGTGATTTGAACCATACAACAATGGTTAAGTAAAACCCATCCTCATGGCTCTAGCATGTTCATGTAAAAGTTTGGCCTTGAGTGACTAAATAAGCCTTTGATTAAAAGAACTCTAGTTATCTTGCTATGATGATAGAATGCACCCTTGTAAAGCAAAACATGCCACTCAATATTTGAATGAGAGCTTTAATTGCTTATTTTATCTTTTATAATTAAGGTTTTATCATATTAGCCTATATAGCATTTATAATATCGTGAAAATAAATCTATAGCATGCTACTTGGATAAAGAAATTTATCTAATCCAATTTTCTTAAGCCATCAAAGGAAACAGGTTGGTCAATTCTTATGTAATTACATGCAAAGTTTTCATAAGTCTTCTTGACATCTCTTGAGTCATCATAGAACCTTTTTTGGATCTCCATCTTCGAGTTAACAAATTTATTCCTAAGTTTGATTTTACATTTTGATTTAATTAATTACATTTGTGATAAAAAAAACCCTCAAGTTATATTAGAGGAAAATTAGGTGAGGAGAAAACTTTACAACCCCAAAAAATAAGAGATATAGTAGGTACATAAACTTTATTTAAAAAGTAAACGTCAAGAAAATCAACCATCCACAATCACATTACGTTTAAGTCCATAATTATTCCTACATTCTCATTTAATATTATAAACATATAAATATGTTTTAATCTCTATTTACCATTTTGAGATTTATACTTGATCCTTTATTCAATTTATAGAAAAACACATTTTCTTGCTTGATTAATATTTATTTCAATCATATTAGAAAAAATCCTAATCCAATTAAATATTTAAATTGAAAAATAAAATGTGTTAATTTTATTATCCAGTTGTTATCTTAAACTATTTAACCAATTTGTTTATTGGGTGGCTAAAAAGACTTTTATTTGCACTGAAATAATAGCTTCATAAACTAGTATTATATGGTCAAAATTTTCATGCAACGGTGTGCGCTATAAGGTCTCACTAAACCATAATAATTTGCACCAATTGACCACTTTTCTTAGCATTGTAGTTCAAGTATGACATAATAAGTGGTCAATCTTCGATGAAACCCAAGATGGTGGAAGGTAAAGTATGCATTGAACTTGATAGCTATAAAAGATTTATCCAAGTTGTTGCATTAAATTGGTGGAAGATGAGATATGCATTGAACTTGATGGCCAAAAAACTCCATCATTTATAGCCTAAAGTCATGCCATAAGCAGCTCCAAGCTATTGCACATATCAACCATGTTACGTCCCTTGCATAGGACTTGTTCCATGCAACAAACAGCTATTGATGCAACAAAAACAACTATTGGTAGCAACCAAATTGCAACTAGAACTGGTGCAAAAGTAATGGTAGCAAGCAATTCCAAACTATTGTATGCATTCCAACATTTACGATAATGTATGCAACATACCACAACGATTCTATGTCTTTTTGATGCACAATTTTTCTCATAAGACCACGAACAATTCTTGATCATTTTAAGGCTGAAAAATCTTTAAAATACAATAGCTACAAGATGTAGAAAAATATGAATTTTTCAACATCCATATATTATCAAAATCAATATAATTTTGGTATAAACAGTTCTCAATTAAGGCTAACTGATTAGATTATCCATTAATTAATTTAAACTAATTAACAATAATAAATTAACATGAACTAATATGTTGCAATAGTTGAAAATAAATTAAAATAATTAAAAAATTTCAATTCCTCAGTCAGATTAAAAAATAGTCTAGAAACCAAAACTATTTTGAAACGACAACAATAAAAACATCAGACTCAATTAAAATGACATAAGGAAAGCTTTGATGCCATTATTGGAATTTAGTTCGTACTCAATTAAATTAAAAGAAAAAATAATTTTATATTAATTATAATTACAAACAAAGCAGAATTAATTGAACAAAAATACTGAATTCCTTCAAATGATTAACTTGTAAGTTTTAATTGATCCACCCCTCAAGAACAATGAAAATTCAAATTTATACCTCAAACTAAGGGATAAATGAAAACCCAGTTTCATTTTCTAGTCATTCTAGCACACTAAGCCCGGCTGTCACAAACCAAAGTTGTCTAATTATCCAACCTCCAACAAGGATCTTGTCTAGCTAATAGCTATGCTAGCAACTTAGGTTTCAAAAACCTTCGCTTGATCAATTACCTTTATTGTGTTAAAACCCGAAAGTAAGAAAACATTTTTCTTCTAAAAATAGTTTACCATAAAAAGGAAAATTCTTGAATAATTATTCATTCATAAGGTATAGCTAAACATGAGAAATTTGTAGTTAGGTTAAGCGCATGCCTTTATTTTAGTTTAATTGCACTTGGACCCATGCATTTAATCAAACTATTCAATTAAGTCCCTAATATATCAATATCTTTATAATTTAATCTAATCTCATTTTTATTAAGTAGAATCACCTTTATGTATATGACCTATTAGGTCCCTAGCAATTGGCAATAAATATAAATTAATTTGATTAAGAAAATTTATATTTATAGGTTGTAAGTGACATCTAATAATGTATCATGGCCAACCAAATGGCAAGAGAGTCAATACGGTTTAACAAGCCTTTCAGTGTATAGTATGTAAGTATAATTCGATCTTTTCAATGTATATCTCGGAGAAAACAAAAGCATGGTACAATGCTACTCTTAACCCTTTCTATGTTAGTCCTATAGCCTTTATGTATTAACTCCATAATTAGTATTACCTTAGCTAATGACTTCTGAGTTAACATGGGCTAGGAAGAAATGAGATATGTCCCCTTATAACACTTAGGGTGATGAATCCTTTTTAAACCATTAATCTACCTTCAATGTGCTTCACATCATACCCAAAACCACTCTAGGCATCCATCCTAATGGACCCGTTCCTGATGCATGCTAAGTATGAGAATCCACATACAAGCCAATTTAGTATCACAAGTTTAAAGATTACTTACACTATTGACATATGAGCGTATTTTATAGATACTTGAGTGAAATATAATCAAAACTCTCATAGCATGTCATGTTCAAAAATAAAAATAATTAAATTTTATATTGACTTTTTTATTTTTATAAATTTTAATATTATATTAAATTAAAAATAATAAATATATAAATTTGAAAATTGAACAAACTTTAAATATTAATACATTTATTAATTATTTGTAAAATTTACATCTACATATTTTTTAAATAAAAAAGTGAGCATTCCTGTACAACATACTTGATAACATATACTAATTCTTATAAAATATTTTGTCTTAATTAAATATTTAATTTCTTAAGAGTTTTACTTTTCTTGCAATTTACTTGCGATTTTACTTTCTTACGAAATTACTTTTGTTGCAATTTATATTTACACAATTTACTAAATATCTAGGTGGGTATTGCTGAAAACATTTTATCAAGGAATATTGTTCTCATATTTCACAGCAATGCTTGGATCATCGAACTAAAATAATGATTTCTTAATTTTACCCTGTATGAAGAAAGGGTTTAAAAATTATCTAACACTAGACATCTTTGTAAAACTTAATTCGACAATAAAATATAAATGAGATTTATTTTAACGTTGTGATGCTTGTTATTTATGATTGCCACATCCTAATTTTTGCATTTATCCCATTATACATGGAGGTTTCTTTTATAAAATGAGGCACTATAAGGAGTGAAGATATTTTTATTGGGTTTTCACTAGGTACCTGAGGTGAATTCTAATAAGTATCTTTCACAAGGGAACATTCTTTTCAAAATGAGATAGAAAATTCCTACATTGTCCTAGCTTCTAAAGGACATGAAAAGATTTCTCAAAATTTTTATCCTTCTAAATGATTTTTCAAATTAATTTCATGATTTAACTAAGGAAAATATCTTTAAATGCAATAATTAGAATATGTTAGAATTAAAGAAGATACATGATTAAGTGATATGTATTTCCAGGCGAGATGGGATGCTAACACTTTTTCCTATACATAATCAACTTCCAAACCCATTTTAGCTTGGTTTATTGTAGACTACAAAAGTTATTTTTAATGAAACTTAATTCAAATTAGTAACTTTTTAGAAAGATAATTTTTATACTGGCTAATCACACTAAGCTGAAAAGGATTGATAACAATTCTATTCATTTTATGACCTTTTAAAAATAATCCTTTTTCCTTTTCCAAACACTCTCATCTATTGTCGTACCCTTGGAACAATGTTAAGGCAACTTATAATAAGTTTAGGAAAGAAATTTGTTCTTGATACCAAAACTTGTATTTAAGCTTTGAAAACAATCAGAAAAAAGACTAGAACATCTCATAAAAGTTTTTAAAAAAATCTAATGATCAAGAATACAAAAACAAAGTTATTCTTAGAAGTAGAGTTAAAAGCTTAAAAAACAAAAAAAAAATAGCACAGGCTCAAGCTTTAATAATTTCAAAGTAACTGATGCAATTAAAAGTATAGATTATGCACATAATATAATAAAAAAGGTTAGAGACAACAAAATAAAAATTAACAAAAAGATGTTAATGGGTTGACATTTTGATGATCGCAAAAATGATTCCACTAACGGCATAAATTGTTTTTTTTCTTAATATTATTAAAGAATAAGCTAGTTTCAAATATTATGATGATCTTAATAGCTCGAGACAATGAGCGTAGAATACTAATAAATAGCAAACAAAAAATATATAGGTAATTAACTTTAGCACAAAAAGCAACGGAGAAATTAAAATAAAATTAAAATTAAAAATTATCAGAGAAAACAAAATTTGCTTCTAAAGTGATAGTTGCTAATAATACCTCCATTTTATCAGTTTACACAACAACGAAATCAAGAGTAAAACAAAGAAATTTAAAATACATAAAAACTATATATCTCAATTCCATCTACGTAGTTGGAAAATTTTACAATGAATTAATTAAAATTTTCATTCATAAAAAGTTGGATAGTGAATGAAGCATCAGCATGAAAAAAATATTTTATTATTTTCATTTTACTCTTTTCTATACAACCTACATTTCTCTTCTATTTTTAATTTATTTTTTCTTTTTTTTGCCTTTTCATTTCTCCTCGATCACCCATTTGCACAGCCATCACTATCAACCTCATTCTTTTCCTTTCCCTCTTCTTTCTCTTTCCTCCCTACCTTGCACTTCCCTCCCTAAACTAAAAGGAAAAAGCAAAACAATAATGTTCACCAATTTAGGTAAACAAAATACAACTAGAGCAAGTTTCATTATTGTTAGGTTGAAAAAGGTATAGGTTAAAAAAATATGATAAAAAGAATGTGTTTTAAGAATTTTTAAATGTTTGGTTTTGTTATGAAAAAGTAGAGTGCAGAAATATAAAGTCAAAAAAATAAATGCTTAAAATAATAAAAATTTAGAGATATGAGAATAATAAAATTATTTTACCCAAAAGCCAACTTCCTAACTACAAAAGCTTTAGTTTTTTTAATTTGAGTTGCCTAAACTATGATTTTAACCACATAAGCTAGATTTTGACGTGTTTAACATTGAAGTTACAAGGAAGCGTAGCTTTTAACCTAAAATTTTGTGCCAATAGCCAAAAATTCCCATAAATAAAGATAAAATAAAACCAAATTTCATAAACTTTTAAAAGATTAACTAAAGTACTCGTGTAAAACAAAAACTAAATAAAGACAAGCAATAAAAATGAAAACAAAAAAATTAGACAAAAAAGTCCTAGAGAGTAATATTTTCTTTTTTCTATAAAATCCTACAATCAAGAGAAAAAACACATAAAATGAGGTGAAAAAATGCAATCAGATTTAAGGTTTTATTTTCAAGTTGATTTTGGTTTAAAGAAGGTTGAATTTAATTGAGTTTAGGGTGAAAAATGTTTTGGGTAAAGTTAAAAATGAGAAAATGGAGGAAATAAGAGCTTTATTTTTTAAGAAGAAAAAAGGAAAAAATTTGAAAGAGATTTAGTAGAAAGAAAGATGAAGGAGAAAAGAAGTGTGATAACTCTATTAAATGGAGTTATTCATAATATGTGTATTAAAGTTTACTAAGTCTTAAAGGTTTTTATTTCAATTTTGGTAAATTTTAATTTTTTTTTAAATTAATCTTAAGTATTTTCTTTATGATTAAATTATATAGTAATTAGTATTGTTGTATTTTTGTAGGCTTAAAGCCCAAAGGAGCTTCCGAGATGCATAACACAATAAAGAAGCAAAGTGAAGCTAGCTTGACAACTTCCAAAATAAATTGCTTATATTACTTACATATAAAATTTCTCTTTCCAAGATTTGTGACAATTTATAGATAAACTTTTTAGGGTTGTAGACTTTTAGATATATTCTAACCCTAGTTTTTTAAGAGGAGAGCAGCTAACATAAAATCCAAAAAGGAGAAAATAGATATTGGAGAAGCTTAAAAATTAAAGACTCGATCAATCTTAGTTTTCTCTTTTCCTTTATTCTTTTATTCTTTCCTATAAAATTTATAATATTGAAACTCCTTGGTTTATATTTTCTTTATTTAGTATGAAATAAATTTATTTTTCTAGAGTTGTAATAGAACTTAATATGTAATATGGATTATTTTACTCTTTTTCTTGATGTTAATGATATTTAAATTGTTTATTCAATCAGCCATTAATGCTTCTAGTTGCTTGATCACCATTAGATTGATTGTTGGAGAAACAAGTAAAATTGCATAGTGGAATTTGAAAAAATTTTGCAAATAGATCATACCTGATCATATTGTTATATACAATAAACTAACATAATCAAGTACCTAAGTTATAGATCTGCAGGTACTATCCAAGGATTTCTAGAGTAAATCCATGTGAAAGCTTCAACCAATTAGCCTTCTTCATTATTCTCCAATTCTCGGATGATAAAGTTTATGGGTACTCTTTGTCTTAATCAACTCTGGACTCGCACGACTTTATTCTCCTTGAAGACAACTTTCACACCAATAGGTTAAAAATCACGAGATGATGTAATTAGATACCCTAAAGGTGGCACAAATGGTCTAACCTAAAACCCTAGAGGTTGCCCTTGATTTTATATCAGGTAATAAAATGACCCTTATTTTAATTTTCTTTTAATTAAAATAATTATTTTACTGCCTCCTCAAAAAACCCTAGTTGGTCACCAAACCTAGTGTAAGTATAGCCCAAAATTCAACCAAGCCCCAATGTACCCACACATTATTTTAGCCTAATTTATTTTAAGGAGTTTAGGTAGTTTAATCTGAATACTTAATTAATTGTAATTAAATCATTAATTTTATTTAACCAAATAATTTTTCATAACTCTAATTTTAATTCAAAATAAAATCATGGTAATTTTATTTGAATAAAATAATTATATACCAATTATTAACATAAAATTAAATGTAGTAAAACAATTAATTTTAATAAAAAAATTAAAATAAATAAAATAAAATTTTTTAATTTATTTAAAATATTATTCATATTTAATTTATAAATAAATACTTAGACAAGACTTTATACAAATCGAATTAATTAAGTAATTAATTTTTCATATATATTTAATTTAAATTAATCCTTATATTTATTAAAAGATAAATATAATTAATTTAAATTACTCATACTCCTCTAAATAAATATTTAAATAAATTAAATATATATTCTAAATAAATAATGCAAAAAATTATTTTTATTTATTTACTAAAGAAAATGCCTACACTCCTAAAATGAGTATATCTGGTGCACCAGTTCACCATATTGATAATCACCGGACGTTAGGTATTCCAATCAATAACCATCTGTTAAGGAATTATGTCAAGCTAGTGGATGAACCAATTAGACATATATAATTAGCTGCAATAATCTATGTATTAATTATTCTATATTGAATAAATAATCATATAGTTATTAATTTCAAAATCATACCACTAAGACCTAAGATTGCACTCTCAATTACATACCATATTACGTAAGTTATATAAATAGCCTTTTAGTCTAATGAACTTGTTATATGTGTAATACTTTCATATGATATTCGTGATTAACTTAAGGTTAGAGTCCATTTTACCTACTTCATCACCTTATCTTACAATTCTGTTATACTTTCTATGTGAAAATGATTATCCACCACATGTGAACAATTTATCATTTGGCATTCAAATGGCCGAGGCCTCGTCCGTTTTCACTATCCCATATAGGAGCTATGATTCCATAACCATAAGTAAAGCTCTCATATACGCAAACCAGTCTAGCAGCTTATTATTTTGAGATGCTTTAACCTTTGGAATGTCAAAGCGTACAAGTTCTATGAATGAAGTTAATTACTTACTCAAGATTAGGGTAATTTACAAAATGAACGTCAAAAGTAAATTAATCCAAGTACATGGATTTATTAATGGATTAATTGCACTTGGTCTAGTTTGATATATCACCACATCTAGGCAATATATCTATGTTTGTATTTTAAGAGTCAGCCCACTCCAGATGGCCAAGATAAACCATCTCTTCAATTGGATTTGGACAACATTATAGTCTTAATATGGGTTAATTGCTCACATTAACCCCATAGACTATGGAATATGAATTTAGACTACTTACCTTATGATGTGTCTTCTCGCATATAAAGTACATTATATGCAACATTCTAATAGTATAAACACAAGCAGTTAATGAGCCATATTCGCTTACATTTACTTTAACATGTAACCTAAATAACATTGAAATAGCAATGATGTAATAAAAACTCGAATATATAAATATGAATAATCAGTTCAAACTAATGAAATACATTATAATAGCTTTTATCTTTAGGGCATTCCTAACATTGATTTGGTAAACCTTAATGAATTTGAAAAAGTAAATTTTGTATTTAAACCTGGATTAAATAACATATATTTCATATTCATTTATTATAATTATAGACACCCTATTCTATTTGGATCAATTTTTGGCATCCATTGACTTAATTAGAAGGTAATAGAATAAAATAATAAAACTAAAAATGAGGACGACTGCTAGCTGCCATGTTGCTATTCAAGGGTTGAAATGCCTATGGACCATATTAAAAAATGTAAAAAAAAAAATCAAAGGTCACTATTCGAGGTGTCATTAAGGTCATTTGAACAAGCATAGGTCAATCATCCATCATTTCCAGCTAATGTAAGGTGTCTGAGGAGCTAAAGCTACATAAAAGTAACATTTTTTTCATGTATGTATTGATATAGAGCCTTAGTGTATCGATACAAGGCCTTCACTTTAGCAAAAAGCCAAATTTCACATGTTATATTGATACAACATGTCAATGCATCGATACAGGTGTTGGTGCATTAGTACCATGGCTTGTGGTATCAATGTATGTTGTTATGAATTAATACTTGGCCTATGGTATCGATATCAAGTTATGTTGTAGCTTAAAATCGCATTTTTGGCCAACTAATATCAATATAAGAAGTGATGGTGTCGATACCAAGTTCTATGTATCAATACCAGCTTCATTGTATCAATACCTAGGCAAAAATTTGCTCCAAGTATTGATGCAATAAGCATAGTATAATGTTGTTGTGTATTAATACTTGGCCTATGGTATCAATACCAAGTTATGTCGTTGTTTAAAATTAAATTTTTAGCCAACTAGGATCGATACAAGATGTGATGATATCGATACCAAGCTCCATGTATCAATATTAGTTCCATGATATTGACGCCTGGGCAAAAATTTGCTTCAAGTATTGATATAAGAAGCATAGTATCGATACACCAAGACAAAAATGGCCTATTTCATGCTATTTTCACCCCTTTGCACTAAGACATTAGAACACTAATTGGACCATATTTTTGGCAAAAAAACTATCTAAATTCATACTAAGCCTTAGTATTCGACTTGTGATTGGATTGGTTACAATTTTTTAAGCCTAAATAGTCATGACAAAGGATATATTCATGACTTAATTCAATTTGTTAGAAGTAACATTGGTTTTTCTTATGGCTCAACTACATGAAGTGGCCTTGATCCCCTATTTTTGCTAAGCAAGCTAATGGATTTAATGGATAGCTGAGGGTAGTACCTTGTCCACATTAGAGGTACATGCACCAAAAACCTTAAGATGCCTTTACTTTTTGTATATTATCTTTATTATTCACACAGCTATATAAGTTAATCTTGGTTCAAAACTTAACATTAATTCCCACACTCTTTAAAAACACTCTTCAGCTACCTTCCACTATCAAACACTCTCATTCCCATAAC
>JBBYHK010334182.1:0-25384 GCA_038382065.1 Adansonia grandidieri | reverse complement strand
TTTCATCAAAACCTAGATTATTTCTATAAGATTCATCCATTAAAAGGGGTTATATCAAAATAATGACAAGTTAAGATTGAAAGAATCGAAACTGAGAAAGATATAGCTAGTACGGTACCGATTTCGGGCATCGCGAAGAGGTTCATACCTTATCTTGCGTAACCAACTCCCAAACCTAAACAATGAATCTTTGCATTACATAGACCATGGGATCGATGTTTTGAGTTTCGTAACTCAATCCAATAGGCATCTGATCATGCCTAGCCCTAAATGATCGGTGGTGACTCCAAGCATTAGCTATTTTATGATGGTCAACCAAGACCAATAAGATGAGCGATTCATCTTATGGTCCACTTCACTATACCACAAGTCGAGAATCCATACATTCTTATTCTCATCACATCGTGAAAGAAAAGTATTAGTCAAAAAGATATTTCCAAGTCAGGAAAACATTTTAAGTCATGCACACTTATAGATCTGCAAGGATCCACACCTGAAGTATGTTGCGACAATCCCAATGTGGAGAACATGATTGTAGTGCCAATAACAAAAGAAATGGAAATTATTACGAGAATCCAAGTTTATCTCATTTCACGGATGAATTTGATTATATGGAAAATGGTGCAAAGAAAAGCTTTCCTTGCAAATTCAAAGCATCAATATCGTGTATCCTAGTGAAGAGAACATGATTGTAGTGCCCATAACAAAAAGAATGGAGATTATTATGAGTATCCAAGTGTGACTCATTTCATGGATGAACATTAATTATAAGGAAAATCATGGAAAGAAAAGGTTTTCTTGCAAATCCAAAGCATCAATATCATGTATCCCAATATGGAGAACATGATCGTAGTGCCAATAACAAAAGAAATGGAGATTAATATGGGAATCCAAGTTTGTCTCATTTCACAGATGAATTTTGATTAGATGGAAAATGGTGGAAAGAAAAGTTTTTCTTGCAAATTCAAAGCATCAATATCTTGTATCCTAGTGAAGAGAACATGATTGTAGTGCCCATAACAAGAAGAATGGAGTGATTACAAGTATCCAAGTTTGACTCGTTTCATGGATAAACATTAATTATAAGGAAAATCGTGGAAAGAAAAACATTTCTTGCAAATCCAAAGCATCAATATCATGCATCCCAATATGGAGAACATGATTGTACTACCAATAATAAAAGAAATAGAGATTATTATAAGAATCCAAGTTTGTCTAATTTCACAGATGAATTTTTATTGTAAGGATAGTGGTGGGAAGAAAAGCTTTTCTTGTAAATCCAAAGCATCAATATTGTGAATCTCAATGCGAAAAACATGATTGAAGTGCCAATAACAAAAGAAATGGAGATTATTACGAGAATCCATGTTTGTCTCATTTCTCAAATGAATTTTGATTATGTGGAAAATAGTGGAAAGAAAAGCTCTTCTTCAAATCCAAAGCGTTAATATCGTGTATCCCAATGAGGGGAACATGATTGTAGCACCCATAACAAAAAGAATGGAGATTATTATGAGTATCCAAGTTTGTCTCATTTTATGGATGAACATTAATTATAAAGAAAATGGTGAAAAGAAAAACTTTTCTTGCAAATACAAAGCATCAATATCGTGTATCCCAATGTGGCGAAAAAGACTGTAGTGCCTACAACAAAAAGAATAGAGATTATTACGAGTATCCAAGTTTGTCTCATTTGATGGATAAACATTAATTATAAGGAAAATCATGGAAAGAAAAACTTTTCTTGCAAATCCAAAGCATCAATATCATGTATCCCAATGTAGAGAACATGATTATAGTGCTAATAACAAAAGGAATCAAGCTTATTACGCGTATCCAAGTTTATCTCATTTCGTGGATGAACATTAACTATAAGGAAAATTATTGAAAGAAAAGCTTTTCTTGTAAATATGAAGCATCAATATCATGTATCCAAATAAGGGGAACAACATTATAGTGCCAATAACAAAAGGAATGGGGATTATTATGAGAATCCATGTTTGTCTCATTTCACAGATAATCTTTGATTATAAGGAAAATGGTGGAAAGAAAAACTTTTCTTGCAAATCCAAAGCATCAATATCGTGTATCCCACTTAGAAGGACATGATTGTAGTGCCCATATAAAAAAGAATGGAGATTATTATGAGTATCCAAGTTTGTCTCGTTTCATTGATGAACATTAATTATAAGGAAAATGGTGGAAAAAAATGCCCTTCTTGCAAATCCAAAGCATCAATATCGTGTATCCCACTTAGAAGGACATGATTGTAGTGCCCATATAAAAAAGAAAGGAGATTATTACGAGTATCCAAGTTTGTCTCATTTCACAGATGAACATTAATTGTAAGGAAAATCGTGTAAAAAAAGTTTTTCTTGGATATCCAAAGCATCAAAAACCTGAATCCCAATGTGGATAACATGATTGTACTACCAATAACAAAAAAAATGGAGATTATTACGAGAATCCAAGTTTGTCTCATTTCGCCGATGAATTTTGATTACAACGAAAATAGTGGAAAGAAAGGCTTTTCTTGAAAATCTAAAGCATCAATATCGTGCATCCTAATGTGGAGAAAATTATTGTAGTGCCATAACAAAAAGAATGGAGAATAATATGAGCATTCAAGTTTGTCTCTTTCACGGATGAACTTTGATTATAAGGAAAATGGTGGAAACAAAAGCTTTTCTTGCAAATCCAAAGTGTTAATATAGTGTATCCTAATGTGGAGAACAAGATTGTAGTGCAAATAGCAAAAGGAATGGAGATTATTACGAGAATCCAAGTTTTCTTTATTTCATGGATGAACTTTGATTACAAGGAAAATGGTGGAAAGAAAAGCTTTTCTTGTAAATTTGAAGAATTAATATTGTGTATCCCAACAAACAGAACATGATTATAGTGCTCATAATTAAAAGAATGGAGATAATATGAGCATCCATGTTTATCTCTTTTCACAGATGAACTTTGATTATACGGAAAATGGCAAAAAGAAAAGCTTTTCTTGCAAATCCAAAGCATCAACATTATGTATCCCAATGCGGAGAACATGATTGTAGTGCCCATAACAAAAAAAAAAGAAATTATTACGAGGATCCAAGTTTAATTCATTTTACAGTTGAACATTAATTATAAGGAAAATCGGGGAAAAAAAAGTTTTTCTTCCAATTCTAAGGTATCAATATCGTGTATCCCAATGGGGAGAACATGGTTTAGTGCCCAAAACAAAAAGAATGGAGATTATTACGGGTATCCAAGTTTAACCTTTTTTACGGTTGAACATTAATTACAAGGAAAATCATGGAAAGAAAAGCTTTTCTTGAAAATCTAAAGCAACAATATCGTGTACCCCAATAAAGCATTCGGTCAAACTCTTCTTTGGTGTCAGGGTAATAGCTATGAGTAGTCATCGACTCCCTGGAAAGGGTTAAAGAATGGGACCTATTATGGGACATACATTGCATTACAAGCGTATGATCATTACGCTTCAACCGGGTTATCCTATTCCACCTCTTAAAATGAAAAGAACTTAAATCATAATACTTAATAGCATGGTGATACATTTATACAAAACTTCTACCCCGGGCACACACAATGGAGCCATAGACAGTCAAGTGAAATCCAATCCATGAAATAATTTGACCTATGGATAGCATCGTTGTGGTAAAGATTTGGAGAACATGATCATAGTGCCAATAACCAAAAGAATGGAGATTATTATGAGCATCCAAGTTTTTCTTATTTCATGGATGAATAGTTATACAAAAAATGGTGGAAAGAAAAGCTTTCCTTACCAATCCAAAGCATCAATATCGTGTATCCCAATGTGGAAAACATGATTGTAGTGCCAAAAACAAATGGAATGGAGAATATTACGAGCATCGAAGTTTATCTCATTTCATGGATGAACTTTGATTCTAAGGAAAATGTTGGAGCTTTTCTTGTAAATCCAAAGCATCGATATCTTGTAATCCAATGAGGAGAACATGATTGTAGTGCCCATAACAAAAAGGAATGGAGAATATTATGAGCACCCAAGTTTGTCTCTTTTCATGATGAACATTGATTATAAGGAAAATGGTGGAAAAAAAAGCTTTTCTTGCAAACCCAAAGCATCAATATCGTGAATCCCAATGTGGAGAGCATGATTGTAGTGCCAATAACCAAAAGAATAGAGGTTATTATGAGGATCCAAATTTTTCTTATTTCATGGATGAACTTTAGTTATATAGAAAATGGCAGAAAGAAAAGCTTTTCTTGCAAATCAGAAGCATCAACATCGTGTATCCCAATGTGGAGAACATGATTGTAGTGCCAATAACAAAAGGTATGGAGATTATTACGAGTATCCAAGTTTGTCTTGTTTCACAGATGAACTTTGATTGTAAGGAAAATGCAAAAAAGAAAAGCTTTCCTTACAAATCCAAAGCATCAATGTCATGCATCCCATCGAGGAGAATATGATTATAGTACCCATAACAAAAAGAATGGAGAATATTATGAGCATCCAAGTTTGTCTCATTTCACGGATAACATTGATTATAAGTAAATGGTGGAAAGAAAAGCTTTTCTCACAAATCCAAAGCATCAATATCGTGAATCCCAATCTGGAGAACATGATTGGAGTGCCAATAACCAAAGAATGGTGATTATTATGACTATCCAAGTTTGTCTCATTTCCCATTTCATAGATGAACTTTAATTATAAGGAAAATAGAGGAAGAAAAAGCTTTTCTTGTAAATCCAAAGCACCAATATCTTGAATCCTAATGTGGAGAACATGATCGCAGTGCCAATAACAAAGGAAATGGAGATTATTTCTAGAATCTAAGTTTTTATCATTTCACAGATGAATTTTGATTGTAAGCAAAGTAGAAGAAAGAAAAGCATATCTTGCAAATCCAGAGCATCAATATCGTGTATCCCAATGGGGAGAACATGATTGTAGTGCTCATAACAAAAAGAATGAAGATTTTTATAGGAATCCATGTTTGCCCATGTCATGGATGAACATTAAAGGAAAATTGTGGAAAGAAAAGCTTTTCTTGCAAATCTAAAGCATCAATATCTTCCATAAGAAAAGCTTTTCTTGCAAATCTAAAGCATCGATATCTTCTATCCTAATGTGGAGAATATGATTGTAGTGCCAATAACAAAAGAAATGGAGATTATTATGAGAATCCAAGTTTGTCCTATTTCACGAATGAACTTTAATTTTAAGAGAGGATGGCGGAAAGAAAACCTTTTCTTGCAAATCCAAAGCATCGGTATCATGAATCCCAATGTGGAGAACATGATTATAGTGCCAATAACAAAAGAAATAAAGATTATTATTAGAATCCAAGTGTCTCATTTCATAGATGAATTCTGATTATAAGGAAAATGGTGGAAAGAAAAGCTTTTCTTGCAAATCCAAAGCGTCAATGTCTTGTATCCCAATGAGGAGAACATGATTGTAGTGCCCATAATAAAAAGAACAGAGATTATTACGAGTGTCCAAGTTTGACTTATTTCACAGATGAACATTAATTATAAGGAAAATCATACAAAGAAAAGCTTTTCTTGCACATCCAAGCCATCGATATCGTGTATCCCAATGTGGAGAACATGATTGTAGTGGCAATAACAAAGGAAATGGAGATTATTACGGGAATCCAAGTTTGCCTCATTTCAAGGATGAACTTTGATTATAAGGAAAATGGTGGAAAAAAAGTGTTTCTTGCAAATCCAAAGCATCAGTATCGTGAATCCCAATGTGGAGAACATGATTATAGTGCCAATAACAAAAGAAATAAAGATTATTATTAGAATCCAAGTGTCTCATTTCATAGATGAATTTTGATTATAAGGAAAATGGTGGAAAGAAAAGCTTTTCTTGCAAATTCAAAGTGTCAATGTCTTGTATCCCAATGAGGAGAACATGATTGTAGTGCCCATAATAAAAAGGACAGAGATTATTATGAATCTCCAAGTTTAACTCAATTCACAGATGAACATTAATTATAAGGAAAGTCATACAAAGAAAAGCTTTTCTTGCACATCCAAGCCATCGATATCGTGTATCCCAATGTGGAGAACATGATTGTAGTGGCAATAACAAAGGAAATGGAGATTATTACGGGAATCCAAGTTTGCCTCATTTCAAGGATGAACTTTGATTATAAGGAAAATGGTGGAAAAAAAGTGTTTCTTGCAAATCCAAAGCATCAGTATCGTGAATCCCAATGTGGAGAACATGATTATAGTGCCAATAACAAAAGAAATAAAGATTATTATTAGAATCCAAGTGTCTCATTTCATAGATGAAATCTGATTATAAGGAAAATGGTGGAAAGAAAAGCTTTTCTTGCAAATCCAAAGCGTTAATATCTTACATCCCAATGAGGAGAACATGATTGTAGTGCCCATAATAAAAAGGATAGAGATTATTATGAGTGTCCAAGTTTGACTCATTTCATAGATGAACATTAATTATAAGGAAAATCATACAAAGAAAAGCTTTTCTTGCACATCCAAGGCATCAATATCGTGTATCCCAATATGGAGAAGATGATTGTAGTGGCAATAACGAAGGAAGTGGAGATTATTATGAGAATCCAAGTTTGCCTCATTTGAAGGATGAACTTTGGTTATAAGGAAAATGGTTAAAAAAAAAGTTTTTCCTGCAAATCCAAAGCATCAGTATCGTGAATCCCAATGTGAAGAATATGATTATAGTGCCAATAACAAAAGAAATAAAGATTATTATTAGAATCCAAGTGTCTCATTTCATAGATGAAATCTGATTATAAGGAAAATGGTGGAAAGAAAAGCTTTTCTTGCAAATCCAAAGCGTTAATATCTTACATCCCAATGAGGAGAACATGATTGTAGTGCCCATAATAAAAAGGATAGAGATTATTATGAGTGTCCAAGTTTGACTCATTTCATAGATGAACATTAATTATAAGGAAAATCATACAAAGAAAAGCTTTTCTTGCACATCCAAGGCATCGATATCGTGTATCCCAATGTGGAGAAGATGATTGTAGTGGCAATAACAAAGGAAGTGGAGATTATTACGAGAATCCAAGTTTGCCTCATTTGAAGGATGAACTTTGCTTATAAGGAAAATGGTGGAAAAAAAAGTTTTTCCTGCAAATCCAAAGCATCAGTATCGTGAATCCCAATGTGGAGAATATGATTATAGTGCCAATAACAAAAGAAATAAAGATTGTTATTAGAATCCAAGTGTCTCATTTCACAGATGAATTTTGATTATAAGGAAAATGGTGGAAAGAAAAGCTTTTCTTGCAAATCCAAAGCGTCAATGTCTTATATCCCAATGAGGAGAACATGATTGTAGTGCCCATAATAAAAAGAACAGAGATTATTACGAGTGTCCAAGTTTGACTTATTTCACAGATGAACATTAATTATAAGGAAAATCATACAAAGAAAAGCTTTTCTTGCACATCCAAGGCATCGATATTGTGTATCCCAATGTGGAAAACATGATTGTAGTGGCAATAACAAAAGAAGTAGAGATTATTACGAGAATCCAACTTTGCCTCATTTGAAGGATGAACTTTGATTATAAGGAAAATGGTGGAAAAAAAGTGTTTCTTGCAGATCCAAAGCATCAATATCGTGTACCTAAAAGAAGAGAACATGATTGTAGTGCCCATAACAAAAAGAATTGAGTTTATGTCAAGTATCCAAGTTTACCTCATTTTAGCAGATGAACATTGATTATAAGGAAAATGATGGAAAGAAAAGAGAATCCTAATGTGGAGAACATGATTGTAGTGCCAATAACAAAAGAAATGGAGATTATTACTAGAATCCAAGTTTGTCTCATTTCATGAATGAATTTTGATTATAAGGAAACTGGTGGAAAAAAAGGCATTTCTTTCAAATCCAGAGTGTCAATATCGCATATCCCAATGAGGAGAACATGATTATTGTGCCCATAACAAAAAGAATAAAGATTATTACGAGTATCCAAGTTTGTCTCATTTCACAGTTGAACATTTATTATGAGGAAAATGATGGACACAAAAGCTTTTCTTGCAAATCCAAAGCATCAATATCGCGTATCCCAATGTTGAGAACATGATTATAGTGTCAATAACAAAAGAAGTGGAGATTATTATGAGAATCCAAGTTTCCCTCATTTTAAGGATGAACTTTGATTATAAGGAAAATGGTGGGAAGAAAAGCATTTCTTGCAAATCCAAAGCATCAATATCGTGTACCCCAAAGAAGAAAACATGATTGTAGTACCCATAACAAAAAGAATAGAGATTATTACGAGCATCCAAGTTTGTCTTATTTCACAGATGAACATTGATTATAAGCAAAATGGTGGAAAGAAAAGCTTTTCTTGCAAATCCAAAGCATTAATACCGTGAATCCAAATCTGGAAAACATGATTGTAGTGCCAATAATGAAAGAATGGTGATTATTATGACTATCCAAGTTTCTCTCATTTCCTATTTCACGAATGAACTTTAATTAAAAGGAAAATGGTGGAAAGAAAAGCTTTTCTTGCAAATCCAAAGCACCAATATCATGAACCCTAATGTGGAGAATATGACTGCAGTGCCAATAACAAAAGAAATGGAGATTATTAACAGAATCCAAGTTTGTCTCATTTCACGGATGAATTTTGATTATAAGGAAAATGGTGAAAGGAAAAGCATTTCTTGTAAATCCGTAGCGTCAATATCGTGTATCCCAATGAGAAGAACATGACTATTGTGCCCATAACAAAAAGAATAGAGATTATTACGAGTATCCAAGTTTGTCTCATTTCACAATTGAACATTTATTATAAGGAAAATGATGGACAAAAAAGCTTTTCTTGCAAATCCAAAGCATCAATATCGTGTATCCCAATGCTGAAAACATGATTGTATTACCTATAATAAAAAGCGTGGAGATTATTACGAGTGTCCAAGTTTGTTTCATTTCATAGATGAAAATTAATAACAAGGAAAATGGTGGAAAAAAGGTTTTTCTTGTGAATCCAAATCATCAATATCGTGTACCTTAATGTGGAGAACATGATTGCAGTGCTAATAACCAAAAGAATGGAAATTATTATGAGTACCAAAGTTTGTCTCAGTTCATGGATGAACTTTGATTATAAATAAAAGGATGGAAATAAAAGCTTTTCTTGCAAATCCAAGGCATAAATGTCATGTATCCTAATAAGGAGAATATGATTGCATTGCCCATAGGAAAAAGAATAGAGATTATGACAAGTGTTAAAGTTTGTCTTATTTCAATGATGAACATTCATTATAAAGAAAAGTTTTTCTTACAAATCCAAAGCACCAATATCGTGTATCCCAATGCAGATAACATGATTGTATTGCCCAATTACAAAAAGAATGGAGATTATTATGAGAATGCAAGTTTGAATGATTTCATGGATGAACTTTGATTACAAGGAAAATAGAGGAAAGAAAAGCTTGTCTTGCAAATCCAAAGCATTAATATCGTATATCCCAAAGAGGAGAACATGATTATAGTGCCAATAACAAAAAGAATAGAGATTATTATGTGTATCTATGTTTGTCTCATTTCACGGATGAACTTTGATTATAAGGAAAATGGTGGAAAGAAATGTTTTTCTTGCAAATCCAAAGCATCAAAGTCGTGTATCCCAATGAGGAGAACATAATTGTAGTGCCCATAACAAAAAAAAATGGAGATTATTATAAGTATCCAAGTTTGTCTCATTTCACAGATGAAAATTTATTATAAGGAAAATGGTGGAGAGAAAAGCTTTTCTTGCAAATCCAAAGCATGAATATCGTGTATCCAGATATGGAGAGCATGATTGTAGTGCCCATAACAAAAAAGTGGAGATTATTATGAGTATCTAAGTTTGTCACATTTCATAGATGAACACTAATTACAAGGAAAATTATTAAAAAAAAACCTTTTCTTGCAAATCCAAAGCATCAATATCATGTACCATATTGTGGAGAACATGATTTTAGTGCCAATAACAAAAAGAATGGAGATTATTATGAATATCAAAGTTTGTCTCATTTCATGGATGAACTTTGATTATAAAGAAAATGATGGAAATAAAAGCTTTTCTTGCAAATCCAAGGAATCAATATCATGCATCCCAATAAGGAGAACATGATTGTAGTTCCTATAACAAAAGGAATGGAGATTATTACAAGTGTCCTAGTTTGTCTTATTTCAATGATGAACATTAATTATAAAGAAAATAGTCTAAAGAAAAGTTTTTCTTGCAAAACCAAAGCATCAATATCGTCTATCCCAATGTGGAGAACATGATCATAGTGCTCAATTACAAAAGGAATGGAGATTATTATGAGAATCCAAGTTTGGCTCATTTCACGGATAAACTTTGTTTACAAGGAAAATAGTGGAAAGAATAGCTTTTCTTGCAAATCCAAAGCATCGATATCTTGTATCCAAAAGAGGAGAACATGATTGTAGTTCCAATAACAAAAAGACTGGACATTATTATGAGTATCCAAGTTTGTCTCATTTCAAGGATGAACTTTCATTATAAGGAAAATGGTGGAAAGAAAAGCTTTTCTTGCAAATCCAAAACATCCATAATGTGTATCCCAATAAAGAGAACATGATTGCAGTGCCAAGAACAAAAAGAATGGAGATTAGTATGAGTATCCAAGTTTGTCTCATTTTCCAGATGAACATTGATTATAGGGAAAATGATGGGAAGGAATGCTTTTCTTGCAAATCCAAAGCATTAATATCGTGTATCCTAAAGAGGAGAACATGATTATGGTGCCCATAACAAAAAGAATGGAGATTATTATGAGTATCCAAGTTCGTCTCGTTTCACAGATGAACATTAATTGTAAGGAAAGTCTTAAAGAGAAAAGCTTTTCCTAAAAATCCAAAGCATCAATATCGTGTATCCCAAAAAGGAGAACATGATTGTACTGCCCATAACAAAAAGAATGGACATTATTACGAGTATCCAAATTTGTCTTATTTCACATATGAACATTGATTATAAGGAAAATGATGGAAAGAAAAGCTTTTCTTGCAAATTCAAAGCATCAATATCGTGTATCCCAAAGAGGAGAACATTATTGTTGTACCCATAATAAAAGGAATGGAGATTATTGTGAGTATCCAAGTTTGTCTCATTTCATAGATGAACTTTGATTATAGGGAAAATGGTGAAAAGAAAACTTTAATCCAAAGCATCAATATCGAGTATCCCAATGAGGAGAAAATGATCGTAGTGCCCATAACAAAAAGAATAGATATTATTAGGAGTACCCAAGTTTGTCTCATTTCACAGATGAACACTGATTATATGGAAAATGATGGAAAGAAAAGCTTTTCTTGCAAATCCAAAGGGTCAATATCGTGGATCCCAAAGAGGAAAGCATGATTGTAGCACCGTTAACAAAAAGAATGGAGATTGTTATGAGTATCCTAGTTTGTCTCATTTCACATATGAATGTTAATTGCAAGGAAAATGGTGGAAAGAAAAGCTTTTTTTGCAAAACCAAAGCATCAATATCATGTATCCCAATAAGCAGGACATGATTGTTGTTCCCAAAACAGAAAGAATAGAGATTATTACAAGTGTCCAAGTTTGTCTTATTTCAATGATGAACATTAATTATAAAGAAAGTAGTTTAAAGTGAAGTTTTCCTTGTAAATCCAAATCATCAATATCATTTATCCCAATGTCAAAAACATGATTGTAGCGCCTAATTACAAAAAGAATGGAGATTATTATGAAAATCCAAGTTTGACTCATTTCATGGATGAACTTTGATTACAAGGAAAATGGTGGAAAGAAAAACTTTTCTTGCAAATCCAAAGCATCAATTTCATGTATCCCAATGTGGAGAGCATGACTGTAGTGCCCATAACAAAAAAATGGAGATTATTACGAGCATCCAAGTTTGTCTCATTTAATAGATGAACTTTAATTATAAGGATAATGGTGGAAAGAAAACCTTTTCCTGCAAATCTGAAGCATGAATATCGTGTATCCCAATATAGAGAACATGATTGTAGTGCCAATAACAAAAAGAACAAAGATCATTACGAGTATCCAAGTTTTCTTATTTCAGGGATAAACTTCGATTATAAGGAAAATTATGGAAAGAAAAGCTTTTCTTGCAATTCCAAAGCATCAATAACGTGTATCCCAATGTGGAGAACATGATTGTAGTGTACATAAAAAAAAGAATGGAGATTATTATGAGTATCCAAGCTTGTCTTATTTCATGGATGAAAATTAATTGCACAGAAAATGAAAGAAAGAAAAGCTTTTCTTGCAAATCCAAAGCATCAATATCGTGTGTCCCAAAAAGGAGAACATGATTGTAGTTCACATGACAAAAAGAATAGAGACTATTACGAGTATGCAACTTCATCTCATTTTACAGATGAACACTAATTACAAGGAAAGTGGTGGAAATAAAAGCTTTTCTTGCAAAACCAAAGCATCAATATCGTGTATCCCAATGTGGAGAACATGATTGCAATGCCGATAACAAAAAGAATGGAGATTATTGTAAGTTTCAAGTTTGCCTTATTTCATAAATGAATTTTGGTTATAAGGAAAATCATGGAAATAAAACCATTTCCTGCAAATCCAAAGCATCAATATCGTGTATCCTAATGAGGAGAACATGATTGTAGCGCCCAAAACAAAAAGAATGGAGATTATTACAGGTGTCCAAGTTTGTCTTCTTTCAATAATGAACATTAGTTATAAAGAAAGTTGTTTAAAGAAATGTTTTTCTTTCGAATCCAAAGGATCAATATCATGTATCCCAATGTAGGAAACATGATTGTAATGCCTAATTGCAAAAAGAATGGAGATTATTATGAGAATCCAAGTTTGACTTATTTAACAGATGAATTTTAATTATAAAGATAATGGTGGAAAAAAAAGCTTTTCTTGCAAATCCGTAGCATGAATATCGTGTATCCTAATGAGGAGAACATGATTGCAGTGCGTATAACAAAAAGAATGGAGATTATTATGAGAATCCAAGTTTGTCTTATTTCATGGATGAACTTTAATTACAAGGAAAATGGTCGAAGGAAAGGCTTTTCTTGCAAATCCAAAGCACCAATATTGTGTGTCCCAAAGAGGAGAACGTGATTGTCGTGCACATGGAAAAAAAAATGGAGACTATTACAAGTATCCAAGTCTGTCTCATTTCACAGAGGAACATATATTATAAGGAAAATGATGGAAAGAGAGGCTTTTCTTGCAAATCCAAAGCATCAATATTGTGTATCCTAACGTGGAGAACACGATTTAGTGCCAATAACAAAAAAAAATAGAGATTATCATGAGCATCCAAGCTAGTCTTATTTCACAGATAAACTTTGATTATAAGAAAAATGATGGAAATGAAAGCTTTTCTTGCAAAACCAAAGAATCAATATCGTGTATCCCAATGAGGAGAACATGATTATAGTGCCCATAACTAAAAGAATAGAGATTATTACAGGAGTCCAAGTTTGTCTTATTTCAATGATTAACATTAATTACAAAGAAAATGGTCTAAAGAAATGTTTTCCTTGCAAATCCAAAGCATCAATATCGTGTATCCCAATAAAGAGAACATGATTGCAGTGCCCAATTACAAAAAGAATGGAGATTTTTATGAGAATCCAAGTTTGACTTATTTCGTGTATGAACTTTGATTACAAGGAAAATGGTGGAAAAGAAAAGCTTTTCTTGCAAATCCAAAGCATCAATATCGTGTATCCCAAAGAGGAGAACATGATTGTAGTGGCCATAATAAGAAGAATGGAGATTATTATGAGTAACCAAGTTTGTCTCATTTCACGGATGAACTTCTATTGTAAGGAAAATGTGGTGAGAAAAGCTTTTCTTGGAAACCCAAAGCATCAATATTGAGTATCCCAATGAGGAGAACATAACTATAGTACCCCTAACAAAAAGATTGGAGATTATTAGGAGTACCCAAGTTTGTCTCATTTCACAGATGAACATTGATTATAGGGAAAATGATGGAAAGAAAAGCTTTTCTTGCAAATCCAAATCATCAATATCGTGTATCCCAAAGAGGAGAACATGATTGTGGTACCCATAAGAAAAAGAATGGGGATTATTACAAGTATCCAAGTTTGTCTCATTTCACAGATAAACATTAATTACAAGGAAAATGGTGGAAATAAAAACTTTTCTTGCAAAACCAAAGCATCAATATCGTGTATCCCAATGTGGAGAACATGATTGCAATGCCAATAACAAAAAGAATGAAGATTATTGTAAGTTTCAAGTTTGCCTTATTTCACGGATGAACTTTGGTTATAAGGAAAATCATGGAAATAAAACCATTTCTTGCAAATCCAAAGCATCAACATCGTGTATTCCAATGAGGAGAACATGATTGTAGTGCCCACAACAAAAAGAATGGAGATTATTACAAATGTCCAAGTTTGTCTTATTTCAACTATGAACATTAGTTATAAAGAAAGTGGTTTAAAGAAATGTTTTTCTTTCGAATCCAAAGGATCAATATCATGTATCCCACTGTAGGGAACATGATTGTAGTGCTAATTACAAAAAGAATGGAGATTATTATGAGAATCCAAGTTTGACTTGTTTAACAGATGAACTTTAATTATAAAGATAATGGTGGAAAAAAAAGCTTTTCCTACAAATCCAAAGCATGAATATCATGTATCCCAATGAGGAAAACATGATCACAGTGCGCATAACAAAAAGAATGGAGATTTTTATGAGAATCCAAGTTTGTCTTATTTCATGGATGAACTTTAATTGCAAGGAAAATGGTAGGAAGAAAGGCTTTTCTTGCAAATCCAAAGCACCAATATCGTGTGTCCCAAAGAGGAGAACGTGATTGTCGTGCACATGGCGAAAAAGAATAGAGACTATTATGAGTATCCAAGTCTGTCTCATTTCACGGATGAACATATATTATAAGGAAAATGATGGAAAGAAAACATTTTCTTGCAAATCCAAAGCATCAATATCGTGTGTCCCAAAAAGGAGAACATGATTATAATGCACATGACAAAAAGAATGGTGACTATTATGAGCATCAAAGTTTGTCTCATTTCATGAATAAACATATATTATAAGGAAAATGATGGAAAGAAAAGCTTTTCATGCAAATCCAAAGCATCAACATCGTGCATTCCAATGAGGAGAACATGATTGTAGTGCCCATAACAAAAAGAATGGCTATTATTACGAGTATTAAAGTTTGTCTCATTTCACAGACGAACAACGATTATGAGGAAAATGATGGAAAGAAAAGCTTTTCTTGCAAATCCAAAGCATCAATATCGTGTATCCCAAAGAGGAGAACATGACTGTAGTGCCCATAATAAAAAAATGGAGATTATTATGAGTATCTGTGTTTGTCTCATTTCACAGATGAACATTAATTACAGGGAAAAAAAGGGAAAAAAAGCTTTTCTTGCAAATGTAAAGCATCAATATTGTATATCCCAATGTGGAGAACATGATTGTAGTGCCATTAACAAAAAGAATGGAGACTATTCTGAGTATCCTAGTTTGTCTTATTTCACGGATAAATTTAATTACAAGTAAAATTATGGAAATAAAAGCTCTTCATCCAAATGCAAAGCATCAGTATCATGTATCCTAATAAGGAGAACATGATTATGGTGCCCATAGCAAAAAGAATGGAGATAGTTACAGGTATCCAAGCTTATCACATTTCACAGATGAATAGTAATTATAAGGAAAATGGTCTAAAAAAAAGTTTTTCTTGCAAATCCAGAGCATCAATATTGTGTACCCCAATGTAGAGAACATGATTATGGTGCCCAATTACAAAAAAAAAATGAAGATTATTATTAGGATCCAAGTTTGACTTATTTCATGGATGAACTTTGATTACAAGGAAAATGATGGAAAAAAACACTTTTCTTGCAAATGCAAAGCATCTATATCGTGTATCCCAATGTTGAGAACATGATTGTAGTACCAAATACAAAAAGAATGGAGATTATTACGAGAATCCAAGTTTGTCTCATTTAATGGACAAAGCTTGATTATAAGGAAAATGATGAAAATAAAAGCTTTTCTTGCAAATCTAAAGAATCAATATCGTTTATCCCAATAAGGAGAACTTGATTATAGTGCCAATAACAAAAAGAGTGGAGAGTATTGCAAGTGTCCAGGTTTGTCTGGTTTCAATGATGAACTTTAATTATAAAGAAAATGGTCTAAAGAAAAGTTTTTCTTCCAAATCCAAAGCATCAATATCATGTATCACAAGTGGAGAACATGGTTGTAGTGCCCAATTACAAAAAGAATAGGGATTATTATGGGAATCCAAGTTTGACTCATTTCACGAATGAACTTTGATTACAAGGAGAATGATGGAAAGAAAAGCTTTTCTTGCAAATATGAAGCATCAATATCATGTATCCCAATCTAGAGAACATGATTGTAGTGCCCATAATAAAAAGAGTGGAGATTGTTATGAGTATCCAAGTTTGTCTTATTTCATGGATGAACATTAATTATAAGGAAAATGGTGGAAAGAAAAGCATTTCTTGCAAATCCGAAGCATCAATATCATGTATCCCAACATGGAGAATATGATTCCATTGCTAATAACAAAAAGAATGGAGATTATTATGAGTATCCAAGTTTATCTCATTTCACAAATGAACATTAATAACAAGGAAAATGGTGGAAAGAAAAGCTTTTCTTTCAAATCCAAAGCATCAATATCATGTATCCCAATGTGGAGAACATTATTGTAGTACCAGTAACAAAATGAATGGAGATTATTATAAGCATCCAAGCATGTCTTATTTCACAGATGAACGTTGATCGTAAGAAAAATGGTGGAAAAAAAGCTTTTCCTGCCAAACCAAAGCTTAAATATTATGTATTCCAATGCGAAGAACAAGATTATAGTGCCAATAACAAAAAAATATAGATTAGTATGAGTGTCCAGGTTTGTCTCATTTCATGATGAACATTGTTTATAGGGAAAATTATGGAAAGAAATGCTTTTCTTGCAAATTCAAAGCATCAATATCATGAATCCCAAAGAGGAGAACATGATTGTAGTGCCTACAACAAAAAAATAGAGATTATTATGAGTATCCAAGTTTGTCTCATTTTGCGGATGAGCATTAATTGTAGGAAAAATTATGGAAAGAAAAGCTTTCCTTGCCAAACCAAAGCTTCAATATCGTGTATTCCAATATGGAGAACATGATTGTAGTAACAATAACAAAAGGAATAGAGATTATTATGAGTATCCAAGTATATCTCGTTTCATGGATGAACTTTGATTATAAGGAAAATGGTGGAGATAGAAGCTTTTCTTGCAAATCCAAAGCATCTACATCGTGTATCCCAATGTGGAGAGCATTATTATAGTGCCAATAACAAAAAGAATAGAGATTACTATAAGCATCTGAGTTTGTCTTATTTCACGGATAAACTTTGATTATAAGGAGAATGGAGGAAAGAAAAGCTTTTCTTGTAAATCCTTAGCATTAACATCGTGTATCCCAATAAGGAGAACATGATTGTAGTGCCCATAACAAAAAGATTAGAGATTATTATGAGTATCTAGGTTATCTCATTTCACAGTTGAACTTTAATTATAAGGAAAATGGTTGAGAGAAAAGCTTTTCTTGCAAACCCAAAGTATCAGTATTATGTATCCCAATGAGGAGAACATGATTGTAGTGCCCATAACAAAAAGAATGGAGATTATTACGAGTACCCAAGTTTGCCTCATTTCACAGATGAGTAATGATTATAAGGAAAATGATGGAAAGAAAAGCTTTTCTCGTAAATCCAAAGCATCAACATCATGTATCCCAAAGAGGAGAACATGATTGTCATGCCGATAACAAAAAATTGGAGATTATTATGAGTATCTGTGTTTGTCTCATTTCACAGATGAACATTAATTATAGGGAAAATGGTGAAAAAAAGCTTTTCTTGCAAATCTAAAGCATCAATATTGTGTATCTCAATGTGGAGAACATAATTGCAGTACCATTAACAAAAAGAATAGATATTATTGTGAGTATCCAAGTTTGTCTCATTTCACGGATGAACTTTAATTATAAATAAAATGATTGAAATAAAAGCTTTTCTTCCAAATCCAAAGCGTCAATATCGTGTATCCTAATAAGGAGAACATGATTATGGTGCCCATAACAAAAAGAATAGAGATTATTACAAGTATCCAAGCTTGTGTCATTTCATAGATAACAGTAGTTATAAGGAAAATGGTCCAAAGAAAAGTTTTTCTTGCAAATCCAAAGCATCAATATCGTGTACCCTAATGTGGAGAACATGATTGTAGTGCCCAATTACAAAAAGAATGGAGATAATTTTGAGGATCCATGTTTTACTCATTTCACGGATGCACTTTGATTACAAGGAAAATGGTGCAAAGAAAAACTTTTCTTGCAAATGCAAAGCATCCATATCCTATATCCCAAAGAGGAGAACATGGCCCATAACAAAAATAAAGGAGATTATGAATATCAAAGTTTGTCTCATTACACAGATGAACATTAATTATAAGGAAAATGGTGGAAAGAAAAAGTTTTCCTGCAAATCAAAAGCGTCAATATCTTGTATCCCAATGGGGAGAACATGATTGTAGTGCTAATACGAAAAAGAGTGGAGATTATTGTGAGTATCCAAGTTTAACTCATTTCATGAAAGAACATTGACTACAAGGAATGGTAGAGAGGAAAGCTTCTCTTGCAAATCCAAAGCATCAATATCATATATCCCAATGAGGAGAACATGATTGTAGTGCACATAACAAAAAGAATGAGGATTATTATGAGTATCCAAGTTTATCTCATTTCAAATATGAATATTGATTATAAGGAAAATGATGGAAATAAAAGCTTTTCTTCCAAATCCAAAGCATCAATATCATGTATCTCAATAAGTAGAACATTATTGTGGTATCCATAACAAAAAGAATAGAGGTTATTACAAGTATCCAAGTTTGTCTCATTTCATAGATGAATAGTAATTATAAGGAAAATGATCTAAAGAAAAGTTCTTCTTGCAAAGCCAAAGCATCAATATCATGTATCCCAATGTAGAGAACATGATTGTGGTGCCCAATTACAAAAAGAATTGGGATTATTACGAGTATCCAAGTTTGTCTCATTTCACAGATAAACATTAATTGTAAGGAAAATTATGGAAAGAAAAGCTTTTCTTGCAAATCCAATGCATCAATATTGTGTATCCCAATGTCGAGAACATTATTGTAGTGCCAATAACAAAAAGAATAGGGATTATTTTGAGTATCCAAGTTTGTCTTATTTCACAGATAAACTTTGATTTTAAGGAAAATAGTTTAAAGAAAAGCTTTCCTTGCCAAACCAAAGCTTCAATATTGTGTATCATAATATGGAGAACATGATTGTAGTAACAATAACAAAAGGAATGGAGATTATTATGAGTATCCAAGTTTATCTCATTTCACGGATGAACTTTGATTATAAAGAAAATGGTGGAGAGAAAAGCTTTTCTTGCAATTCCAAATCATCAATATCGTGTATCCCAATGAGGAGAACATGAATGTAGTGCCCCTAACAAAATGAATGGAGATTATTATGAGTATCCAAGTTTGTCCCATTTCACAGATAAACATTGATTACAAGGAAAATGATGGAAAGGAAAGCTTTTCTTGTAAATCCAAAGCATCAATATCGTGTATCCCAAACAAGAAAACATGATTGTAGTGCCCATAACAAAAAGAGTGGAGATTATTATAAGTATCTATGCTTGTCTCATTTCACATATAAAATTAATTACAGGGAAAATGGTGGAAAAAACCTTTTCTTGCAAATCCAAAGCATCAATATCGTGTATCCCAATATGGAGAACATGATCATAGTGCCATCAACAAGAGAGTATTATAAGTATCCAAGTTTGTCTTATTTCACGGATGAACTTTGATTATAAGGAAAATGATGAAAATAAAAGCTTTTCCTACAAATCCAAACCATCAATATCGTGTATCCCGATAAGGAGAACATGATTGTGGTGCCCATAACAAAAAGAATGGAGACTATTACAAGTATCCCAGCTTGTCTCATTTCACAGATGAACAGTAATTATTAGGAGAATGGTCTAAAGTCTTGCAAATCCAAAGCATCAATATCATGTATCCCAATGTGGAGAACATGACTGTAGTGCCCAATTACAAAAAGAATGGAGATAGTTATGAGGATCTAAGTTTGACTCATCTTACGGATGAACTTTGATTACAAGGTAAATGGTGGAAAGAAAAGCATTTGTTGCAAATTCAAAGCATAAATATTGTGTATCCCAAAGAGGGAAACATGATTGTAGTGCCTATAACTAAAAGAATGGAGATTATTATGAGTACCAATGTTTGTCTCATTTCATAGATGAACATTAATTATAAGGAAAATGGTCAAAAAAAAATGTTTTCTTGCAAATCAAAAGCATCAATATCGTGTATTCGAATGGGGAAAACATGATTGTAGTGCCATTAACAAAAAGAATGGAGATTATTATGAGTGTCAAAGTTTGCCTTATTTCACGGATAAACTTTGATTATAGGAAAAATGATGAAAACAAAAGCTTTTCTTGTAAATCCAAACCATTAATATCATGTATCCCAATGAGGAGAATAGAGATTATTACAAGTATCCAAGCTTGTCTCATTTGATAGATGAATAATAATTAGAAGGAAAATGGTCGAAAGAAAAGTTATTCCTACAAATCTGAAGCATCAATATCATGCATCCCAATATGGAGCACATAAATGTAGTGCCTAATTACAAAAAGAATGGGGATTATTTTGAGTATCCAAGTTTATCTCATTTCACAGATGTACTTTGATTATAAGGAAAATAGTTGATAGAAAAACTTTTCTTGCCAAACCAAAGCTTCAATATCATGTATCCTAATATGGAGAACATGATTGTAGTAACAATAACAAATGGAATGGAGATTTTTTTAGGTATCCAAGTTTATCTTATTTCATGTATGAACTTTGATTATAAGGAAAATGGTGGAGAAAATCTTTTCCTCTAAATCCAAAGCATTAATATCATGTATCCTAATGAGGAAAACTTGATTGTAGTGGACATAACAAGAAGAATGAAGATTATTATGAGCATCCATGTTTGTCTCATTTCACCAATGAACATTGATAAGAAGGAAAATGATGGAAAGAAAAGCTTTCCTTGCAAATGCAAAGCATCAATATCATGTATCCCAAAAAGGAAAACATGATTGTAGTGCCCATAACGAAAAGAACAGAGATTATTATAAGTATCTATGTTTGTCTTATTTCACAGATGACCATTAATTACAGGGAAAATGGTGGTAAAAAAGCTTTTCTTGCAAATCCAAGGCAACAATATTGTGTATCCCAATTGGCGTACATGATTGTAGTGCCATTAACAAAAAGAATGGAGATTATTATGAGTATCCAAGTTTGTTTCATTTCACGGATGAACTTCAATTATAAGGAAAATGATGAAAATAAAAGCTTTTCTTGCAAATCCAAACCATCAATATCATGTATCCCAAAGAGGAGAATATGATTGTGGTGCCCATAACAAAAATAATGGAGATTATTAGAAGTATCCAAGCTTGTCCTACTTCACAGATGAACAGTAATTATATGGAAAATGGTCTAAAGAAAAGTTTTTCATGCAAGTCCAAAGCATCAATATGATGTATCCCTATTAGGAGAACATTATTGTAGCGCCCATAACAAAAAGAATGGAGATTATTATGAGTATCCAAGTTTGTCTCATTTCACAAATGAACATTGATCATAAGGAAATAATGGAAAGACAAGCTTTTCTTGCAAATCCAAAGCGTCAATATCGTGTATCCTAAAAGGGAGAATAGGATTGTAGTGCCTACAACAAAAAGAATAGAGATTATTATGAGTATTTATGTTTGTCTCATTTCGTAGATAAACATTAATTATAGGGAAAATGGTGGAAAAAAAAGCTTTTCTTGCAAATCTAAAGCATCAATATCGTGCTTCCCATTGTCGTGAACATGATTGTAGTGCCATTAGCAAAAAGAATGGAGATTATTATGATTATCTATGTTAGTCTCATTTTAAGGATAAACTTTGATTATAAGGAAAATAATGGAAATAAAAGCCTTTCTTGCAAATCTAAAGCATCAATATCATGTATCTTAATGAGGAGAACAAGATTATGGTGCCTATAACAAAAAAAATGGTTATTACAAGTATCAAAGTTTGTCTCATTTCACAGATGAACCGTAACTATAAGGAAAATTATCTATAGAAAAGTTTTTCTTGCAAATCCAAAGCATCGATATCGTGTATCCCAATGTGAAAAACATGATTGTAGTGCCCAATTATAAAAAAGAGTGGAGATTGTTATGAGGATCCTAGTTTGACTTATTTCATGAAGGAATTTTAATTACAAGGAAAATGGTGGAAAAACCTTTTCTTGCAAATCCAAAGGATCAATATTGTGTACGCAAAGAGGAGAACATGATTGTTACCCATGATAAAAAGAATGGAGATTATTATGTATCTCTAAGTTTATCTAATTTCACAGATGAACATTAATTATAAGGAAAATAGGGAAAGAAAAGGTTTTCTTGCAAATCCAAAGCATCAATATCTTGCATCCCAATAAGGAGAACATGATTGTAGTGCTAATAACAAAAGGAACGAAGATTATTATGAGCATCAAAGTTTGTCTCATTTCATGAATGAACTTTGATTATAAGGAAAATGATGGAAATAAAAGCTTTTCTTGCAAATCCAAACCATTAATATGGTGTATCCCAATAAGGAGAACATGATTATGGTGCCCATAACAGAAAGAATAGAGACTGTTACAAGTACCCAAGCTTGTCTCATTTCACAGATGAAAAGTAAACATAAGGAAAATGGTCTAAATAAATGTTTTTCTTGTAAATCCAAAGCTTCAATATCATGTATCCCGATGTGGAGAACATGATTGTAGCATCCAATTACCAAAAAAATGGAGATTATTATGCGGATCAATGTTTGTCTCCTTTCACAAATTGTCGCAACGTACCCTAGAGTTGGATCCTCGTGGATCTATGGGTTCGTACGACTTAAAATATTTTCCTGACTCAGAAATGTCTTCTTGATTGAGACTATTCTTTGGCGATGTGATGAGGATGAGAATGTATAGATTCTCAACTTGTGGTGTATTGAAAGGAATCGTAAGATGAATCGTTCATCTTATTGGTCTTGGATGACCATCACGAAAGGGCCAATACTTGGGGTTGCCATCAATCATTTAGGGCTAGGCATGATCAGATGCCTATTGAAACCAATGTTTTGAGTTGCGAAACTCAAAACATTGATCCCGTGGTCCACGTATGCAAAGATTTGTCATTTAGGTTCGGGAGTTGGTTATGCACAATGAGGTACAAACCTCTTCGTGATGCCCAAAATTGGTACCATACTAGCTATGTTTTTCTCAGTTTTGATTCTTTCGATGTTAACTAGTCATTATTTCAATATAACCCCTTTTAATGCATGAATCTTATAGAAATAATCCAGATTTTGATGAAAAAGATTTAATCTCATATACGCCCCAGAGAAATGGGGAATATCGAGATTTTCGATAAAAATGACCTCTACTTTGGGCCCTAGAGAGATACCCACGTGGAACATTACCTTTAATTTTATTTGAAACAATTTGAAAATATGAATGCATATAATCATCACAAAGAAATCGTGTTAGTAAGACAATAAATGAAGTAACCTAACATGGATCATTCAATGCAAAGATAAAGAGAATGGGTGGACTATTGGAATTTATCTCGCTATTGGCATTGATTATCTAGGAATAACCGAATCAACAAATTTCAAGATGCATCAAGACTTTTTGATTAAACGAGATTTATTTAACATATTCATGGAAATCCAAGAAGGAGAAGAATTTTAATTGCAATTGAAAGACAGGGTTGGAGTATCCCCTCGAAAAGATGGGATTGGCGTATCCCCTCGAAAAGATGGGGTTGGAGTATCCTCGTGGATGATGAATAATTTTGATGAAGAAAGATTCTTTAAAGGTTGACAATTTTGAAAAATGGGGTTGGAGTATGCCCTCAGAAGGTCAGGGTTGGAGTATCCCCGAAAGTGACATATTTGACACTTTGTAATGAAGTCCAGTTAGAAAAATTAAGTTGATAAAACCTTATGATTTAGAAGACGGGTGAGCATTTAGATGACTTTTGGTGAAAGAAATTATTATGAATGAGGATGGTAAAGATGTAAAATATGTTTGTACCCTGATAAGAACCTATGGGAGGTCAAAGCATATTCTCAAGTCTAATCAGGTTGACATGGAGACATTCGAATGTCTCCAGACAAAATTTAGAAGAACAACTTAATTTTGACCAAAACTAAAAATAAGGGATAGCATCTTGCTATCTTACTTCCTAAATTTATTCTAAATTGATTCAAAGGATTTAGAGAATGGACAAGATACCGTTATAAAGGTAACTCAATGAGGGTCATCCTCAAAAGTCACTTTGCCGATAAATAAATTTTCAAGTTCAAATTGAACGTGCTGCTGGCAAAGCATATAAGGGACAAGGTGTCTCAAAATTTGAAAAATCAGCCGGGTCTCATTTGGTATTGAAAAATTGCAAGCGATACCTTTCTGAAAAGGTAATTTTATGAATATTTTAGGAAAAATGTTTGAAAATTTTCAAAAATTCATTTAGTGAGCTTAAACGGCCCAAGTAGAATTCATGTTTGAATTCTAGAGGTTTTGGATAGTTTAGATTTGAAAAATCATAACTTTCTCATCCGGACTGATCCGGGGATTAACAAGTCCTTGTTTTAAAGGTATTTTGACACACTTTTAGAGAAAAATATCATAAAATTCACTGAAAATGATTTGGGATTTTAAAATGATTTTTCAATTTGCAATAGCTATACTGCCAGTAGGGGACAAAACAAAGTAGGGGATATCTCTCCTCCTTTTTTTTATGTCTATGGGTCCAGACTTAAGTCATTGATGTTCGAACGTCTATGACTAAAGGGAAAGAGTGGCACGAGCATCACAAGTTCATTTGTACAACCTCAGAGTAGTTTGGGCCAATGAAATAGCTCATTAATCGCACCACTCAAGGTTTTGACTCAAGAAAAAGGCACAAACATTTAAGGAATATTGTAAGACCATTTTCATTTCAAAATCAGAAGATTTGAGCTTGTTTAACCAAGATTTCAGATCTAGAAAACTTAATTTTCCCCAAGGTATTTTGCTAGCTTTAAGGAAAATGCTAAGTCTATGCTAATCCTCATTGGTTAAGGTTAACATGCTTGGCTTGGGGGGTTTTGAAAAT
>JBBYHK010333962.1:0-25391 GCA_038382065.1 Adansonia grandidieri | reverse complement strand
AAAATTAATATAATGATAATGAATAATAAATATATTTTATTTATTAATTAATTTTGTAATTCTTTCAAAAAAAATTTCTTAGGGATGACAACAAATTAAATATATATAAGTTTTTAAATATTCAAACCTAAATTCATTTGATTTATCAAAGAACCAAAATGAAAGTAGATTTGAGTAATGATTAGCCAAAGTTCATATCCATTTGTTCCAAATTTGCTTCCATAGCAAATCAAATATTTTAATCCACAATATTTGAGTTTGTATATGGATCAGATAGTGTCAGGTATCTAATTTTATGCTAACCACTGCCTTTCCTTGCAAAAACTAAAAAAAAAAAAAAGAAAATTCTTTATTTTCTTATTGATAATTATTTATAATAATAGTAGTATTTATAATTATTTTCAAATATTAATCTGTTTTTTAATTTACCTAAAATTATTAAAAAAAAAGAAAAGGAGGGCAGCTGTCGTTGCCTCTTTCTCTCCCTGATAGAGTATCTATTAAGATACTTTTAATCTATAGTTATAGATTATAAATATAAATTAGCGATTATAAATAAAAATAAAAATTTTAAACTTGTATCGACCTGCCTCTTTCTCTCCCATACCCATCCAATTGGCCAAGGCTAACAAAAAAACAAAAGGTAGTCCATTCTTTTGGACTTTAAACTCTGATGAATTGGATGGGTATATAACGTTGATTAAACTTGCAAGTTTTATCTTCCTTTGTGAATTTTTGTGCTCAAAATGTATATATAATATTGTTTTAGTGATTATAAAAATCAATTAGATTTTAAAGTTTTTTTTTTTTTAAATATTCTTCAATTCTATTTGCTCTACCCAATAAAATTAAAACCTAGCTGTCAAGCTCCTAGGAAAGCCAATTGTGCTGAAAAAAAACTTAAAACCATTCAAAATACAACTTTCTGTTCAAAATGTATATGCGATAATAACGATATTATATTGGCATGCATGCATGATGTACAATATTGGTCCCATGTAAGATAATCATACATAAGCATTACTCAATAATAATCTTCAACATATATGACGTAATTGTAATATCAAATTAATAAACCAATAATCCAATATAAAAATGAGATCAAATTGAATTCATATCTTAATTCGATTAATTTGTATAATAATTTTTAAAGTTTTAACATTTAGTAGGATTAAGATTCAAATCTAATTATTTATAATATTTTTTTTATTTTTAAATTATAATTTTATTTGTATATAAAAATTAAATTAAATTAATTAATTCATATATTTATATAATGAGATTCAAATATTAGACTTAGAAGGTTTCAAATCCTCTTTCCTTACCATTAAGATAATAATTGTAGTCGGCCAAGCATTGCGCAATTTGATTTACATCTTAATAATAGAATTTCTAGATCTGTCCTTCCTTACTGTTTGGACGGCTGATGAGAATTGACCAAAGTAGTGGTTGCGTATTTATTTGGCGGCGAGAAAGGGCTAATTAAGTCTGCAAACTTTAAATATCATTATCGTCAGTTTTTGAATGGAGGGTCGGCCGACAAGCCCAATTTGCTGAACTAAAAGAATCCCACAACCAAGAATCAACACTTCGGCCAAATCTGACCTTTGACAAACACTTCTAATTTTATTGTTAGACATTTGATCGATTTTTAAAGTTTAATCTAAGGGTAAAACTATTTTCATTTCTGTGCTTTGTTCAGGTAACATTTAATTTTTTATGTCTTTTTTATTGACATTTGTATTTAATGTAATTTGGCTGTTACATAAAAAGAGACAATGTCATTAAAAAATACTGTCACCGATAACAGTAAAGAAAGTAAAATGTGACACAAGTAAAAGCATAAAAGGAAAAAAAATAGACCTTTCACCTTGAAAATATAATGATGTAATTTTATAACAAATAGAATAAAACTTTGAAGAAATAAATGTCAACATAAAATATTTTTTGTCACTCAGTTAAAGCACAGTAATGAAAAGAAACTTTTCCTTCAATTTAATTATTTATATTGAATTAACAATTCTAATACATGACATAATTATATTTAAAAAATTGACTAATTTCCACTAATAAATTTCACTAAATTTTATCTTCTCTTGGTAATTAGCTTTTTCTTTGCGTGCTGATGGCTTTCTTTTTTTTTTTTTTAACGTTCAATCAAGTTAATGTTTCCACAACCTAAACATTCATAATATTTGTTTTAGTTGTCATGTACGTTGTACATGTTTATATTTAATAAAATCATATATTGAATATATAATTATATTTATTGTATATAAAATTTACATTGAATTAAAATTTTTATTTAAGAATTGAATAAATATTATCAATCCAATAAATTCATTTAATAAACATATTTTTAAAAAAATTATAATTCTTATTTATAAATTGAATGAATCTTATTGATATTTACAACATAAAATCTTCATTTCCAACCTAATTATACATAAAATGCAAATAATTAATAACGAACTTAATAGAGTATTAAGTCTTTTAATATAAAAATATATTTCTATAAAATTGAGCAATCTAATATTAAAATAATTAAAATTTTCAAAATAAAAAATTATACTGTGAAAATTAAAACAAATACGCGCATTATTCATTGAAATAGCCATCTAAAGCAATTTCTTTACCATATTTTGAACTCTAATAGTCATGACTATAGCTCATGATTTGTTTGCTTTAAAAATTAAGGATAAAAAAGTCAAAATATATGTGCAATATTCTTTGAAATAATGAAAGTAAAAAGAATTCCTTAAAAAAAATTTACTGTTATCTACTGTGTAATTTGTTTGAAGAACTCTTAATTAATTGAAAAGATAGAGAGATTATATTTTATTAATTCCTAAAGCAAACCCATTATTAAAAAAAAAAAAAAAAAAACCTTTACTTCCAAACTTTTTGCATTGAGATGACATTGAACTCAAAGTTGAATATACGATGGCAAGAGATTTAATCATGGATGAAATTTAACCAGTTAAGAGTTATCAAAAGAATTATTATAAAAAACTCTATTATATTAATCATACCAATTCAATATATATTTGAAGTCCTTTTTGTATCTATAAAAATTTTATTATTAAAATTCAAAACTATAATACATAATTAAAAATTAAATGATAAATTAGAATTTTAAGCAAAGAGGATGACTTATTACTCATGTAATCTAACTTTACTTTTTGTTATATCCCCTCATCGCTTAGTCAACAGGGATGATCCCTTCAGGGGATAAGTATCTGAAAGTGGTTGGATAACTTTCATCTTTAGATTACAAGATAAGTTTGATTACTATATTACTTCTGCTCGCCCAAGGTTTTAGATCAAGAAGAACTCTTATAAGGTCTATATAAAGAAGTAGCGTCAACATTTCTGAGGTATGAAATATTTGGATTCTATCATTCTCTCTTCGCTTTTTGTTCTTAGTCTCTTTACTAACTTAAGCATCAGAGTGTTTTTCCAGAGTAAAACTCTGAGCCCTTCTAACCTTTTCTATTTTACAGGATTCCTTCTCAGTATATCTATTATTGTATCAACAATTAACGCTATCTGCGGGAGACATCACTCTTACGGCTTAGCAATGATCGCAATCTTTTTATTGATACGAAGAAAAGCTTATGGCTACTTAGGCAACTGACTCTGCTTCTATTACTCAGACCCCATCAACAACAAATCAAGTGCCCATGGGGTCCTAGCTTGACCCCATAACACCTACTCCTATGGTAACTAAAGGGCTCCTCTTTACGGTTGTGACCACAGTACCTATACCACCTAACTTCTCATACATCCTCCCTTATTTTCAAACACATTTCATGCCAAATCCTTGGCTTCAACTATCGAACTAGTTCCAAAATCTCCTAACCTCTTAATTGCTATTACCATAGCAAAAACTTGCTGCACCTGAACCAAGTACCTGTGTTCAGGGAAGCCGGTCGTCCCCTAGCGTTGTTGTGCTGGAACAAACATTCACAATATATCTACTACAAATTCACCAACGGTCAATTTGACAAACCCATCTACGGCTAACATATCCCTACCGCCACCAACATCTTAAGTTGATTTGCAGAACCATTACCTCACCCAATTCTAGGCATTAGCTAATCAGATGGCAGCCCAACAAGTTTTCATTCAACAACAGCATAAAAAAGAATTGGCGACCTAACAGACCATTATCCAACAGCAACAGCGGCAAATTAATCAACTTCTACAAGTACAATCTAGTCGCCAAAACCAGCCACCAAGCAAATCTACCACCAGGAGCGCGAGAGATTAGTAGACAAATTAGGAATATCACTAAGTCCAAGAGAGTTCATATTCTACTCTCGGTTGTGACCCATATGAAAAATAGAAAGACACATATCGCCATGGACAAAATTTCCTATTAGCTAAACAAGTGGCAGCCCTTTGGCAAGAGATTAAAAATTTGAAGTAGCTAAAGAAAAATGATCGAGAATGGTTGGAAATTGAGCATAACCCATTATCCTTAGTGGTTCGCCAGATTCCAGTTCCTTAAAAAATAAGCTCCCATTAGACATGTATGACTGCATAGCAAACTCGACAGATCATCTGAATTACTTTCGAGCCTTCCACAATATGTGGGACATATCCAATGTAGTCTAATGCAGGATATTCCTAACGACTTTACGAGGGCCCGTCAGTACTTGCTGCTACTCCTTGAAGCCAGGGTCCATCACAAATTTCGATTAACTAGGTCGACAATTTTCATTCATTTTAGCAATTGTAGAACGATGGCCAGAAGAGCAGCCAGCCTAATGGCTGTTAAACAAAGCCTAGATGAAACCCTTCGCGAATATGTCAAGCATTTTAACATGACCACACTAAAGGTTAAAGATCTTAATGATGAATGGGTTTTCCAAGCTTTCATTTTTGGGGTCCGCCATAAGCACCTAAAGTACACCTTGATAGATGCTCAGCCAGTAAAACTATACCAACTTTATGAAAAGGTGTAAAAAAATGCTAACACTAAAGACACTGAGATTGTGAATCGCAAATTTGAGCACCCCGATCAAGATCGTTTTGGCTGAAACCTGAGGAAAGGAAAACAATTCTTTCAAAAAGGTAAAATAGATAACCGCCAGGAAATTAAACTTGGGTTAATAATAATCAAATCCAAGTAAGTAGGAAAAAAGATTAGGCACTACTGTATAACAAATAGAGTTTATACACCCCTCAATGCCAGTAGGATGCGAGTTTCGCATGCCGTAATGAGGGATGGCTTAGTAGAATGACCCCCACCTATGAGGGTAGATAAAGGCCATAGGAACCTGCGAAAGCATTATAAGTTTCATGATGATGTTGGCCATATAATAGATGAATGTATTAGCTTGAAGAATGCCATTGAAGCATTGATACAAAAATGGGAGATCAAGTAATTTTTAAAGAAAGATAATGAAGCACCATCTTAGCAAACTAACCGATGTTAGGATAAAGTAGCAAGGAAATGCCCAATCATGGGAACGATTAATGTGATTATTGGAGGTAATGAAAATTGGGCGACCAGTAAATCCAAGAGAAAATCACACCTATGATCTGTGATAGCGATCGATACATGCTTGAAGAAAATAAAACAAGACAACTAGAGGGTAACATTCAGTAATGACAATGATGATGAATTGGTTATTGATAATGGAAATGATCCAATTGTAGTATCAGCCATTGTGGGGAATTATCGTGTTGATTGAATCTTGATAGACAATGGAAACGCAATCAAAATTCTTCAATGGGACATATTTCAAAAAATAGGGTATAGCGACAGTAACCTTCATCCCTTATTACCAATATATGGGTTCACCAACCAACCTATACTGGTAAAAGGCTCATCACTTTACCGGTCATTCTTAGCGATGGAGAGCACACAACCATAGCGATGGTTGACTTCTTGGTGGTTGATTAGCCATCAACATATAATGTCATTCTTGGGTGACCCACTATGAAAAAAAGCAAAATTGATTACGGCTGTGTATTATCTTACTGTGAAGTTTCCCATGGCAACAGGATTAAGATACATGAAAGTTAACCAGGCGATCGCTCGGCGTTCTCACCTGATGTCTATAGAGATGACCAAGAAGATTCAAAGCACAACTAATGAGCACATGAAAACTCTAGCTGGAAATACATTGTCGATAAATACGATAACACCAGCCACTCCCAATGACTTGACTTTCGAAAGCCTGAACATCCAAAATGATTTCTACCATTAAAAACCCTAGCTCACAGAAGAAGTAATAGCAATATCATTATATCCACCAGATCTCGACTTATTCACAATGATCGAAAGCTTGCTGGAACCAAGAGCCAAAAATGAATTGATAAATTTTTTACGACTACATGTAGATATTTTCGCTTGGTTAGCTGCGGATATGCTAGGCATTGATATGAATGTGATCATGCATACACTAAATATTGATCCCCAAGCCAAGCCAGTTAAGCAAAAAAAGAGAAGGTTTACTCCATAGAGAATTTAGGCGATCAGGGAAGAATCAGACAAACTTTGGACCACTGGGTATATACGAGAAGTAATGTACCCTAAATGGCCAGCCAATGTGGTAATGGTTAAAAAGTCAAATGGAAAGTGGAGGATGTGCATGGGCTTTACCAACCTTAACGAGGCAAGCCCCAAAGATTGCTTCCCTCTACCAATAATAGATCTCCCCGTCGACTTTTTAGCAAGCCATCAATTCCTTTCTTTCATGGATGCATTCTCTGGATATAATCAAATAAGAATGAATCCACAAGATGAAGCCAAAACATCATTCATCATGAAAGATGGTGGTTTTTGCTATAAGGTCATACCCTTTAAACTTAAAAATATAGGAGCAACATACTAGCGCTTAGTAAATAAAATTTTTAAAAATCAAATCGAACGATCCATGGAAGTTTACATTGATGATATGCTTGTAAAAAGTCCATGGATTGAACAACATATAGCTAACCTAGAGGAAACTTTCAAAGTCTTATGAAGGTATAATATGAAATTGAATCTAGCAAAATGCACGTTTGGAGTAGCTGCAAGAAAGTTTCTAAGCTTTATGGTTTCATCTAGGGGTGTCAAAGATAACCTAGAAAAAATAAAAGCTATATTAGAAATGAAGCCTCCTAAATTAACAAAAAAAGTACAACTGATAAGGAAAGTCAGAGTGTTTAACGGCTTTGTTTCAAAACTAGTCTACTGATATCTCCCTTTTTTCAAACTACTAAGAACGGCTACCCACTATAAATGGACACAGGAATGCCAGATGGCATTTGATGAATTAAAGTGTTACCTTTGCACACTGCCATTATTAGCCAGTCCAAAACCTAGTGTATGTTTATTCACGTACTTGGCCGCATCAGATGAAACAATGGTAGCTATCTTAGTAACAGAAGAAAAAGGATTCGACGACCAGTCTGCAACATCAGTAGGGCACTTCAAGCTGGTGAGGTCAATTACACAAAGACCAAGAAACTCGTTTAGACACTTGTTATAGCCGCCAGAAAGCTACGATAATACTTCCAAGCACATCCTATCATGTTATTAACATACTGCCCTATAAAAGACAAGTTGCAAAAGGTCAATTCTACTAAAGAATGATTTAATAGAGCATAGAATTAAGCGAATTTGAGTTAACCTACAGTTCTAGAAGAACAATCAAGACACAAGTTTTGGCAGACTTCATTGCTGAATGCTCTTTCTTACATTCCATTGAACCTTGAAACACCATCAAAGGAACATCTTCATTGGCAAGTGAAGATGAAAAACTCAAGAGCCAGTCAAAAGGGATGTGGAAACTTTATGCTGATGGATCATAAGGGAAAGAAAAATCAGGAGCAGGTATACTTCTTGTCGACCTCAATGGCCATGAATGGCATTACATCATGTATTTCCAATTCACAGCGTTAAATAATACAGCAGAGTATGAAGCCTTCATAGCTAGGATAGCATTGGCTAAAAATCTAAACCAACCTGTCTGAATGTATATACTGATTCCCAATAATAGCAAATCAGATTAATAGAGAATACGAAGTTAAAGACCAAACCTTAGCCAAATATCATCATATGGTTTCGAAGCTTATCAAAACATTTGATTATATCACCTTTAAAAGAATTCCCTGAAAATAAAATAGCAAGGCTGATGCAATATCTAAAATGGCGAATAATACAAAAATTGATCATAAAAGGCAAATTCTTCTTGAATCCATCGAATCGCTAACTTATGATCTGCATATCTTTGAAATAAACATGGACGACGGGAACGGCTGGATAAAGGAACTAAAAGCCTTTTTACAAGAAAATGTCATGCCAGACACTCTTTTATACAAAAGACGACTTGAGAAAAGGGCATCCAAGTATGCATTAATTAATGGAATTCTATATAAAAAGTCTTTCACTTACCTCTTACTTAGGTGCCTTGGCCAATGCAAAACAGATTATGTGTTAAAAGAAATCAATGAAGGTGTTTGTGGAAATCACTTGGGTGGAAGAGCATTAGCACAGAAAGCCCTTAGGTAAGGATTTTTTTTGGCCAACGATAAAGAAGGATGCCACAAAATTAGTTAAAAAATGTGATAAGTGCCAATGATTCACCAAAATTTCATGAAAACCTGTAGAGGGACTTAAATAGATTTTCAACCCCTGGCTTTTTATGTATAGGGCATCAACATTTTAGGACCATTCCCCTTAGCTACTTGACAGCTTAAGTTTTTGGTTGTCACGTGTAATTATTTAACAAAATGGGTTGAAGTAAAGCCTACAGCAATTATAACGACCAGAACCATGGAAAACTTTATCTGGAAGTTCATCATGTGCTGATTTAGAATACCCAACATTATTGTAGCAGATAATTGATGGACATGATGAGGAAATATTTACCTAACACATGGAATGCTATCCACCTCAAAAAATATTATGTATAAGTGATTTTTGCGCAATAAAATTTTTTGAAGTTAACATTCATTCAAAGGCTATTCCATGAAATAATACCTTTCACGGCCTTCAAAAGACTTTTCATGGTCTCTACGAAATACGACCTCTCACAGTCTCCCACAGACCTATCACAGTCTCTCAAAACATATGACCTCACACGATCTCAACAAGTATGACCTTTTACGGTTTCAATAAAAGGCTTCACATGGTCCAAACAATAGAATCTTATATAAATTTGAGCAAAACACACACTTTTTTAAAAATTATTGCATAAATTTTATGTCTAATAACAAGAGTTACAAAATTTCATAAATACAAACAATTTTTTATAGAGAATCTTTAAAGACCCTAACAGGAATAAGCTAGATTTCCTTGCTCGCTGACATCTTCATTAGACTCAGTTTTATGTTTTGTAGTGAGGGTAACAAAAGTGAAATCTATGGCATGCTTCTCCTCTACTTGTTGTTGTGATGGCATCAACATATTAAAGTTTAAGGGCAGGGCAATAAGTTGTGAGAACTTAATATTGCTTAAATCTAACAAGCCCTGAAGTAGCTGTACGCCGTACAAAGCACTTTGATGATACTTACCACCATAAGCTATCATCTGATCAAGTAAGGCATCTTTTTGAGAAGCGAGTTCCCTTTAAAGGCAAGCTTCTGCACCTGCTAGCTGCATCTCAAGTTCAAAAATCCTGGCCATGGCAGACATTAGTTTAGAATCTCATGTTGTATAAAATTGCTGTGACTCTTCTAAGTCTTTGGAGAGCTGTCCTATTTTAGCGTTTGCTGATTTAAGCTTTGTCCTCATGTCCTCGAAGTCGGTTTTCAACTTTCCCATTTTTTCTTTAACCTTTTTAGCATGATCCTCAACTATTCCTTTTTCCTTGGTTAGCTTGTTAATCTTCACTTTAAGCACACTCGCCCTGGCCTTACTCACCATTGCTTCTTTTTGGGCATTATCATGTACTGTTAAAATGTCTCGTATTTAACGAGTGAGGGCCCTTTGAGTATGCAAAGCCTGTAAAATGTAAAGGTTAACAATGAATAAGAGCAGACAAATTGTAGTCAATGGAAATAGTAAACTTACTTCCACTATACAAGCTAAAGTGGATTTGAGATTGGTGGCTAGGTTTCTTATCATCAAAAACTTCATCTCAACTGGGCAGGCAATCCTATATCCCCTTCTACAAGTGACCACACTATTGCTCAGTATTCTAGCACTTAGTTCTAGGTTGTTCCTCCAAAGATATAAGTCTAAGACCCCTAGAGAAGACCCGCCTCCCTCTTCTGAGGAACTTGTAGATCTAAGGGATAAGGTAGCTAAAGGTGAGGGGCCAATAGATACCGTAGCAATCGAAGTAGTTTTTACCCGGCTGGATGTAACGGTGGTAGCTTCAACGGCAGAAGATACGCTTATTAAAATAACCCCAATCTTGGTCATACTTGTAGGTAAAGGCTCTATGATAACTCTCTTCTGTGCTGGTGACTCATCCTAGTTATCTCTCACTTTTCTCTTTCCCTTACTCTTTGACTAAGTAACTGCTGCTCCGCTAGCCTCACAAGCAACCAACACAGCACGTGTAATAGGATCCATACCTATAGAAGCAAATAATGAGTTGAAGTTAAGAAATATTAAGTTTTCAAAAAAGAACACTGTCAACATATACCTCTCTAGTTAAAGTGGTCGCAGCCCTTGTTGACCTTTTAAAGTTTTTCCCTAGCACCAACTGTTCCACATTCACCTTATTTATAGTTTTTCTTCTTATCTTTGATGATCTAGCAACACTAGCCCCCTGTTGGGGTGACTCATACGATGATCCAGATAAAGACTAAATCTCTGCAAATAGAAATTATGTTAGAACATAGGAATGCCTCTGTATATACATCAAGTAAAACATCTCACCTTTTATCACCAAGTGCCTTCTACTTATTCTTTTTATAGGGTGATCACTTTTCTCTAAAAAATTAACGGGGTTAACACTTAGACAATGCTCTTAAATTTTTCTTGTAGGTAAATATTCCCTACACCTAAATTGACGATCGAAAAAATTTTCCTTCTATTTCAGCTCCGTCGCACTTAGATCGACTTTAAGTTGGTCATTAGCTAGCACTAATTCCACTCTACAGGAAAACCTCATTCTTTATTTGATCGCTTGCATATGAGGAAGAATTATTCATTGGCCACATGGGCATTGGATGATATATCCATAATCATCCTTTTCATGGCAGACTGCAGGTAGTACCAACACTTGTACTATCTCTTCAAGGAAAATAAATGTCTAGTTACTTTGACTAATGGGTCCCAACCTTTTTTCTTGCAGATAAGAAAATAAGTTACTAGCATCACCCACACATTTGGTTTTAGCTGATTTGGTGATATTTCATACTAGTTTAACACCTTGCAAAAAAATGTTTAAAAATAAAGGTAGAATCCATCTCTGAATATATGTAGATAGAAAGGAACACTGCTTCTTTTGACCATTGTAATGGAAGCAAATAAGGGATTTGACACTTTGAATCGCCCAAAATTAAAACCATATTCTCTTAATATATCTTGCACAGTCACCATATTGATTGCCCCTGTATAAGAATTTGCTACGCTGGTATCTATCTACTTCAATCCAGCTTGTGCTTCCTCATCTTCTCTAGTTTGACCTTCATTGGCAAGCTCTTAACTCTATTCTGTAATTGTACCATCTTCTTGCACAAGGTTTGTCCTCTAAGCCTTACCCTTATCCTCTGGAACATTCCCTTCCACTACGATGAAGGACCGCTCACTGCTATCGTTGATATTTACATTTTTCATCATAAATAATTATCGTACAACCTCTTTATTGTTTACCTCTAAACTTTTCTTTTTTTTATTGAATTTTTGCAATAAACGAGTTTGTCGCAGCACTATACGACCCACCCAGCACAATCAAAAGAAAAGATTACTGAAACAAGAAAAGGAATAAGAGATATTCTTACCCAATAGCGATGTTGACTACCCACAAAACATGACCATTGCCAAAAATAATGGAAGACCTTTACAATTAGTAACCAAAAAAGGACACTATTTAGCACTAATGTGTGGAGCACGATTGTCATTGGTAATTATAGGGGTATCCTGTCAATTGATGAAATGCTTCCATCGATTCACAGAGCTATACCATATGTCGCTTTTCTATAAAAAAGTACGACAGCTTAGTTAATGCACTGATCCAGTGATTAGAATTCAAATTTTGAAAAATAAAACCAAAAACCTTGACTTGCCAAACCCATTTTCCTTTTAATAAGCAAAATAGCGACCTAAAAGTCATAACAGGTCGCCATGATAGGTACGCCATGATAGGTGTTTTTTATGGTCTATGAAACAGTCACTTTATAACTGCCCAAATCCCTAGGGGTTAATTATTATATCCCCTCATCACTTAGTCAGCAAGGATAATCCCTTCAGGGGATAGTATCTGAAAGTGGTTGGATAACTTCCATCTTTACATTACAAGATAAGTTTGATTACTATATTACTTCTGCTCGCCCAAGGTTTTAGATTAAGAAGAACTCTTATAAGGCCTATATAAAGAAGTAACGTCAACACTTCTAAGGTATGAACTATTTGAATTCTATCATTCTCTCTTCGCTCTTCGTTCTTAGTATCTTTACTAACTTGAGCATCGGAGTGTTTTCCCGAAGTAAAACTTTGGGCCCTTCTCACATTTTCTATTTTGCATGATTCCTTTTCAATATTTATATTATTGCATCAACACTTTTCTTTGATGAAATTCAACTAGTTAAAAATTATTTAAAGAATTATTATAGAAAATAACTTGTAAAAAAGTTATTATTCAAAATTATATGAAAACTACTGCAATTTAATAGGATTACAACTATATTCTATTTACAAAACTAATCTTATTATTAAAATTCAAAATTACAACAAAAAATTGATTTTAACGGCAGTTTAAAATTTTAATCAAAGAAAATGTTCATTTTTATTGATTTTGAAAGATTTCTCACATTTATCTTTATATATATAATTATGGAAATAAAATATATATTTCATTAAGTGAAGAAATCAAAATATTTTTAAAGTGCAAATGTGCTAACTCTGCTGGATATGGCTTTTTTTAGTATTTCTTTGTCATATTATTATTTATTGTAAACTAAATGATTTATCATTTCCTTTTGCTAAAGTATATACATAAAAAATAGACAAACTATCTCATATGCTAAAGTTATTAGAATCCACAAGCATATGAAAGGATGATACAAAATCCTTAAGCTATTACAAAAGATTCTTTTCTTTAAAAAAAATTACAATGTGGTAGATCATTTTTATTAAATGTTACAAGTTTTTTATTTATCAAAATAAATTGGTTTCAAATTATTTACTAAAATAGACCAAGTTTAAAAGCTTATTGAGAAATCGTCAAATTAAATGACGATTTGTTAGTGTAGTCAGAAATCGCCACATGAGAACAATTTTTTTTATTTGTTAGTGATGTAGCCATTTCCCATATAACTAAAAAAATTACAAAATAAAAAATAAAAAAATATTTTTATTAAAAGGGGTGATTAAAAATTATAATTACAGTTAACGAAATGAAAATAATAAAAATTACTAACTAAGTAAATTAAAATTACCTAATACCCTTTTTTTTCTCTCCATCATCATTTTCTTCTTGTTCTTCAACCTAATAATCAACTTCTCAACTTAGCAATAAGGAAAGTCAAAAGCTGAAACCAAAGAAAAATCATGTAAGCTCCAATCTAGGTTCTTATATAACATTAAAACAAAAAGTAGTTGAAAAAAAGCAAGCGAATTGGTTTTCAAATTTTCAAAGAAGATAATCGGGTAGTCCTGCATGTAATTTAGTTTGGGACCTTATTTTAAGAAAATTACTAATAGAATTTGAAAAAGATTAATATTATAAAATATACATATATTAATTAAAAAATGACTATGAATTAAGGGCATTTGAGTTTTAAGATTTCTTTAAATATAATTCATTTCCTTAAATGTAATTATTGTTTTTCATCATCCTTTTTATTAAAAAAATAGAACTCCCTAGACTGTATTGTAATTTTCTAAAAAAATTACAAAATAAAGAAAATAAGGGTCATGGCCTTACCCACCCTAATTATATAGGGGGAAGGGGCCAAATTATGTGCAGAAGGGTTACAAATGACCCTCTTACAATTGCCTCCTTCCTTAGAAGAGGCAATTATTTGAGGGGGGAGTGTGCTTGTGACTACCCCCTCATGTAAGGAGCTTCCATTTTCATTTTCTCTTTATTTACAAGAAGAGTGATTTCAAATTGAGGTTGACATTTTTGAGGTTTAATTGACTAAGTCAAGCAGTTTTTTATAAGGTATGATTTATTTATATTTGTAAAAGTATTTTTTTCAATATGATTATATAAGTTAAAATTTTTTAAGGTATGTTTTATTTTTATTTGTAGAAGTTTAAAGTTGTTTTTTTCGTTGATTATAGGAGTTTAAAATTTTTTTAAGGCTTGATTTATTTTTATTTCTATGTTTGATTTTAGGATATTTTATCTGAAGATGATATAATTTAGTATTTTGGCATTAGTATTTTCTTGTTGAAATATCAGGTAATTGTTATTTTTCATTAATAAATATAAATTATTTGGTAATGATTAAAGTATTTTTTATTGTAATTAAGTTTATTTTTTTGGTTGAAATTTTGGCTGCGAAGAAAGGAGTTGAATTTTAGTTTGAAGAGATTAAATAGTTTGAATATTTTGAAAGTATGATTTTTTTTATTTGTGGAAATTTAGTTCAATTATTGTTTTATAGTTAGGTAATTATGAATTTAAATGAAAAAGGTTGTTATAGAAAAATTTTCGATCAATGTAATGGTTTCATCATCATCATCATCATCAATATTGAGATTACAAGACGATCACATATTGTTAAAGATATTATATGAGGTACAAAAATTCTGTTTATTCATGTATTCAAAACATTATTAATTATAAATTTTATAACTAATGAATTAATGACTTTTTTAATAGGAAAATTGATTGGCGAACCGGTTGCAAAAAATTTCTCTTTAACTATTAAATCGATTAATTAAAACTATTTAAGAAGAGTTAAATTTTACTATGCAGTCTTAGTAAACCGATGTGAATATGAGATAAGACTAATACATATGTTGGTTGAATGATTAAGACCTAAGACGCACACATTTCATTTTTCATGCGGTGTATGAACAATCACCCTAGAAGATGTTGGACTTCAACCAGGTAATGAGGAAGTAACAAGGGGAGCCTGTTACACTGAGAGGCTTTGTTTGATCAGTTATTGGGTGTGATCCCTTTAGAAAACATTATTCAAAGCTCAACTATCAAAATGACTTGGTTATATAAATGTTTCATAATATTCCTAAACATGCAACTAAATGACAACTAGAATGTGCTACTAGAGCATACATTTTAGACATCATTGGAGGAAAGGTAATGCTTGATAAATCTGGGAATCGGGTTCATTTAATGTATCTTCCACTTTTGGTAGATTTGAGTAACGTTACAAAGTTTAGCTGACGTTTCGTATGTTTAGGATTCTTGTATACGAAACTTTGTCATGCAATAGTTGGAGGAACGCATGACATAGGCAACTATTTAATGTTATTATAGTCATAGGCATGGTACCGGTTGCCATTCCTTGCACTGCAAAACAAACTTTTGTATAATCTCTTGTGTTAAGGTCATAAATTTAAGTATTTAATTTATATTACAATTGTTTGTACTTACATAAAAGTTATTCATATATTATATATATTTGAACAAATGGTGTTGCTCGAAATAGTTCACCTATTCAACTACTGACATAGAAAGCATTAGAGCACGGCATGGGACACAATAAGGTAACTTTTTAATAGTTTACTTCCAATATATGCATATTTAACCTAAAGTGTTTTATGGTGTTCAACAATAATTTCTAAGTTTTTTCGTAGTTTTTATGAAGGCCATATATTTTAGATGAAATTATGGCATGCCTCCAATGGGAAACTGTCTAAAATAGCCACATCTAAAGGGCAAATAAAGCATTAATATGCCTTCAAATTATGGAGTGGCACTAGGCAGACTGGGTCTTACACTAATTAGGGATGTAAAAACTAATCCCCCAAATAGCGGTGAACCTTGATGAAGTTCACAGTGTGACATGTATTGTAATAATGGAGAAAAATGGGCCAAAGGCATTCAAACTGGATCCGATTTTGGAAAGACATTCTAGAATGCTTGTTGATGGTCCTGAAATTTTGAAAAACAATTTCATACCATCAGATAAATACATCAAATGGTTTTATTTTAAAGGTTGGCCTTTTATTTTTCCATCGTTGGGTGTCCACAATGTTAGGAGTATGTTATATGGTCAATAAACTTCAAATCTAGACCCTCTTATAGAGCTTCATAGGTGTAGCTGATGACATGAAGTTGGTTGGAGGATGAATTAACCTACTTTAGCACATGTTGATAATGTCAGTGCACCTAAGATGTCATTTAGTCATCTTGAATCAGAGTGAGAACCTGGATTATCATTTAGTCACTAGTATTCCTTTAGTCACACTGGGGACGATGATGACGATGATGATAGGTGCTATTAATCATAGCCACCAATATCTAGGTTAGATGTAAACCTCTTGACTGCTATTAGGATAAATCAACCTACTTTGGCTGCAACATATATGTCTACCATAGATCAATTTGGTACCTCTCAGCAAGCAGTACCTATCCTTCTTTTGGTGCAGCAATTTTTGGTTCCTCAAGTAATGGTTTAGGGTTTTTTGATATGGTAGACATTAATATGATTATTAGGAATTACACATTGATTCAAAAAAGCCACTAAGGAAGAAGCATCGATAATGCAAATAGGAGGTTGAGGACGTCAAAGTCAGAGGATACGTGGTAATGAAATTGAGAATGTTGAATAGAAAGTATTACCACCATGTAATAGAAGAGCTCTACATTATTGTTCAACACTGCATCAAAAGGCCTCCTGTAAATAGATAAAATTTTGTATTATTACTTGTGTTATACAATTATTTTATGTAGTTATACAGTTTTATATTTTACTTGTTATGTTATACAAGTGTATTAGTTTGTGCTTGAATATATTATATGGCTATTTTGGAAGATATTTTTTTTATAATAATTATATTGTGTTACTTATGTTGGACGATAATTTATTATAATAATTATATCATAGTAATAAATAATTATATGTTTAGGGTATAGTAAATTATATTGTCATTAATTCTATTAATAATAATTATAGTATAATAACTAATAGTTATATGTTTAGGGTTCATTATATTATAATAATTTTCTATAATATGTATTTCTATTATTTATGTTGAAAGATATATAAAAAAGAAGTTGCATTGCATTTCATTAAAAAATATTTTGCACCATCAAATTGAAAGTAAGAAATTTTTACGACTGATAATCAATGATGCAAATTTTACTAGGATATGCTACCTTGATAAGGATATTTGTTAAGTTATGACCTACATTTTTGCATAATCCATAACACTTTATTTAGCCTCTCTCTCTAAGGGCCATTTTATTATGAATAACGACTTGATTTTGGTTGACCTTTAGGATCTCTATGCATTTTTGGATTAGGGCATAGTTGTGGACCATTATGTCTTGGCCAATAAGCTTTATTCCCTATGGGTTGAAACTTATGTTGATAAACACTATTTATAGTCTCATGTCTATGAACTTTGTCCACATATAGCATGCAATCCATATAGGCATGAGCACAAGCAACAATAATATTTAAACATGGGTACCTATGTGCTTGAAAATTCCCACAATCACACTATCTCTTATTAAGTTGATTTTGGATGTTGAAGCCATAACCCCTTCCTATGGATTTTCTAACTCTTCAACTAGAAAAGATTGATTTGCTCGCATAAACCCACAAACAAGGTGACAGTTAGCTTTTCTTTGATTTTCTTGCATCATACCTGTGACTGTTTCACATTAAGTGTGGCTCACCACTAATAATTGCTATTTACTTATTCACCGTCACCCTAAATAGTTCTCCCAATCTAAAATACGTGGCTTTCACTAAAGTAGTTATGTGAAAATTACGAATCCTCTTTAACACTTAATTTATACATTTAGCCAGATTTATTGTCATATGTCAATAATGCCTTCCCTTGTCACATGATTAAGCCCACTTTTCCTTTAGGATCTTATTCATCCAATTAGCCGCTTCTGCTTTCTCTGCATGAAGATTTTCATAGTACTACTGAAAATAAGGTTGAAGCCATAACCCCTTCCTATGGATTTTTTAACTCTTCAACCAGAAAAGATTGATTTGCTCGCATAACCTACAAACAAGGTGAAAGTTAGCTTTTCTTTGATTTTCTTGTATGATAGCTGTGACTGTTTCACATTAAGTGTGGCTCACCACTAATAATTGCTATCTACTTGTTCGCCATCACCCTATATAGTTCTCTCAATCTAAAATACGTGGCTTTCACTAAAGTAGTTATGTGAAAATTACGAATCCTCTTTAACACTTAATTTATACATTTAGCCAGATTTATTGTTTTTATGCCTTCCCTCATCATATGATTAAGCCCACTTCTCCTTTGGGATCTTATTCATCCAATTAGCCGCTTCTGCTTTCTCCGCACAAAGATTTTCATAGCACTACTGAAAATAAGGTCGCCACAACTCATACGCTGTTAAAATCATATATTAATTTATGGACTTGCTAACAACTTTTAAATAAAAATGAAAATTGAGAGGGTTGTAAGAGATTAAATAACCATAAATATGATTGCATACCCATGTTAACAATTTGTCAACATAACTCCTTATTGTTGAACCTCCTCATGAAGTTAGCTACAATATGTCGAATGCAATACACAAAATATGCACGTGGAAGTTTCCATGCACTACTTGAATCTCTGATCATAGATTTAACATAGTTGTATCAATCAGAGATTAAGTATATGCTACGTTGTGTAACAACATGTTTACATATATTGTCAAGAAAAAATGACTATGCCTCCTCTGTTTCACCTTCCATAGTGATAAAGGCAATTGATACTATGTTTTGATTGCCATTTTATTGAACAGTTAACTATAGTGTTCCTTTCTATCTTCCATATAAGAATGTGCTATCTATATAGACAACAGGTTTACAAAAGGGAAAACCTTAAACACAAGACTTGAATGTGCAAAAAACTCAATGGAAAATACTAATACCTTGCACCATTCGATGACCATGGTATGTAGGTATAGTTTGTAATTCCATTACTATGCTAGGAACAAAATGTTGTATTACACCTAACCACTTTGGCATACTATTATATGATTTATTCCAATCACCAAATAGTCGAACAATTGCTTTCTACTTTGTTATCCATGCTTTCCTATAAGAGGTCATGTATCCATACCTATTCTATATTTTAATAATCAAAACGAAAATAGAAATGTTTGTATTTACTTTAATCAAAGAGAAATGTATGAACATATCATGTTAAAATCCAATTCCAAGTGATTTTATGAAATTCACCGAGATGTGCAAGTATGAGGCCCATTATACTTTTTAATCTTCTATACTTATATCTTTTTAATGTTGCCCTTATGCTTTAGTTGCATTCTGAGCCATACATTTTACATTGACCATGATATTTGTTCAATAAATATTCTAATACTATGTAATTTATAAAGGTTTTGATGTTTTAGTGCTTTATAGTCCATGTACTCTTTTATTGCAAATTGCATCCTAACATAGAGATCACCACTAGATGGATTCTAGCTTGTTGGCAACCGTAATGTATTAGCATACTTTAAAAATTTTTCCACGTATATTGCATCCAAATTGAGGGTGCACATAAGCTCATACTAATGAAAAAGATAGTAGCTCCAGCACTAGATGACAAATAAGAAACATTGATATCAACATCGACATCTGGGTTTAGATCATTATTGACATCATTGTCATAAGATTTAGCACACTATTTGGGCTCATTAAAGTTACCAACATAATCACAGTAGGGATATTTTAGGATTAGCACTATATGAATCTGGTCTTCCATCTTGTATTTCATCACCTCTAATTGGAGAATCTATCATCATAGAGTTGTATGGCTCATCATTTACGATGCTAGAAACTGTTGGTGACATAGATGAATAGTGAAAAGATTCATAGAAATTATTCATCAATGGTTGTGCATTTAGAGGAGGTTGACATTCTGGATTTCAAATGGCAATGACATTTATGTATCCGTAGTAGGGATATATAAAGGCCCAGCATCATCATGTACATTCACTAGGTCGGTTTATAACTTAATTACACCGATATTAGGAAATTATTGATAAACATCAAACATGTATCTTACATCATCATCATCTTTAAGCGGGAATATTCTATATCAGACACATCCTTTTCTTATGGAAACAGGAACCCTATACTTGATTTCGATACTCTGTTTCTGTTCATAACTTTGATTTTTGTATCAATTTGGACTTTTAATTCCTCTACTATGATGTTTTCAGTCAATTTGAAAGGCAATACATTTTTCTTTGTTAACAATGTGTCCATTAAAATAGACAAGTGGAATAAATCTATTACTCATGTTGTATGCTTAACCTATAAACAAATACTATTTGCACCAAATACCATTCAAATTATAGCACATAAGTATTAACTATAAATATTTAAAGAATGATTTAACATATTCAAGTAGAAATAATTACTTCTTCCTAGCTCTTAATATGCAAATTTTGATCAAACAAAATATTAACATCATTTAGTAATAGTAAGGAATAACAAAAATGAAATGAAGAAGCACTATGAACTTAGAAACAACAAAGAGCAAGTGAGAACAAAAATGATAATGAAAATGACAATGACAATGATGAACTCATATTTACAATGTAGCATAAGAAAATTAAAAATTTTTTCGTCCCATTCAAAATCTTTGAATTCATCCCCTGCATTAATCTAATCCATGCAGTTTGACATCTACAATCAATGAATTATTCATATAAGAAGGAACCTAATGCCCATGCATTGTCTTATCAACTTATTTCTATTTAACTTATTTCATACCAAAAGAAATCTAATTCCACACATTAGTTTTATCAACTTATTTCATACCAAAAGAAATCCAATTGCATGCAGTAGTCTTATAAACTTATTTTACATCAAAAAGAATATGATTCTGATGCATTAGTCTTATCAACTTTTTATTTCATATAAGAAAAAATTTGATTCTCATGTATTAATCTTATTAACTTATTTCATATAAGAAGAAATCTAATTCCCATGCATTAGCCTTATCAACTAATTTTATCTCAGAAGGAATTTGATTCCATCAAGAATTCATTCATTGGATATCAATGAACCCTAAACCTTATACCTAACTCTTTGTGTCACCTAGAAAATGAAATTGTCAAGTGATAAGATAATTTTGCAGTAGTTAAAAATCTACTTATCAACTGACAATTCGTCAATTGAATCAATTTTTTTTCAAAAATCGACATTTCAAATGTTGATTTCTCATGTAAATTGGTTAAATAGATAATCAAAGAATTTTTCAATTTGTTTTGTAGAAATTAACTTTTATTACATTATATAGGAAATCGGCACTTAATATGTCAATTTCCCTAGTAGAAGTGAGAAATTGACACACTAGCTATTGATTTCTCAATTGAATCTATTTTTTAACCTTAAAAATTTTTTAGGAAAATTCCAATAATGTCAATGGAGTTTTAATTTTTTAATAAAAAGGATAATGAAAATATTAATTACATTTAAGAAAATGAACATAATTTAAAGAAACCATAATTACTTAAATACCCTTAATTCATAGTCGTTTTTAAATTAATATATGTATATTTTATCATATTACTATTTTCCAATTTCTATTAATAATTTCCCCATAATAAAGTCCTAAACTAAATTACATGCATTACTATCCCATTATCTTTTTTGAAAATTTGGAAACCAATTCGCTTGCTTCTTTTTTTTTTTGCTACTTTTTTTTTTAACGCTGTAAAAGAACCTAGGTTAGAGCTCACACGATTTGTCTTTAGTGCCAAATTTTGTCTTTCCTTATTGCTAAGTCGAGAAGTTGATTCTTAAATTGAAGAAGAAGAACATGACAATGGAAAGAAGAAAGGGTATTGGATAATTTCAATTTCCTTAGGAGTAATTTTGATTGTTTTCATTCCCCTAACTGTAATTATAATTTTCAATTACCCCTTCTAATAAAAATATTTTCTATTTTTTATTTCGTAATTTTTTTATTGTATGGGAAATTGGCACCTTAGGTGCTGATTTCCCATATACAAGTGGGAAATTATTATTTAATTTGATGATTTCTTAATAGGCTTTTAAAATCAACAAATTTCGGTAAATAATGTAAAATTAGTTTATTTTGGTAAATAAAAAATTCATAATATTTTAATAAAAAAGCCATGGTAAATAGAGGTGTCCATAGGCTAAGCCATGGTTTGAAAAAAATTTTGGATTCTTTATCCATATTATTTATATTTACTGTTCATAATGAATAAAAATTAAAAAATATTTTTATTAATATTTATATATTTTATAATTAAATTTAAATCATTTTTAATTATTAAATATCAATTTGAGATTGGCTGGCCTGAATTGACAGAAGGCCTATCCAAAGCCTGACTCGAGCAAGTCGGATAGATAACTCAACCCGTGGATAGGTATAGTGATAGTCGTCTAATCTCGTTTATAAACTTGAAAAACTCATTGTAATTTCTAATTATTAAATATCATTTTGAGATTGGCTAGCCTAAATTGACAGAAGACCTATCCAAAGCCCGACTCGAGCAGGTTGAATAGATAACTCAACCTGTGGATAGGTGTAGTGATAGCCGTCTAATCTCATTTATAAACTTGAAAAACTCATTGTATATAAAAATCAAGCCCAAAAAATGATTTTTTTCTTGTTCTGTGAAAAGATTTGGATTTTATTTTAGATTAGCCTTTACCAAACCTAAACGAATTCAAGTTGGATTTTTAGATTAGCCCTTACCAGACATAAATGGAGTTGGACTAAGTCGACCAATTTTGGGGTTTACTAACTTAAATCGTAATTAATAATTAAATTTGAAGAAATGGCTATCAAATATTAACTGGGTCAAACTCAAAGAGATTTTCAATTCTACTTTTAGCAAGTTTGACTGTAATTTGGATTTTGTATTGAATTCATAAATTAGCTCAAATTGATTCATATAAAGAATCATTTTCAAAAGATAGTATTCAACCGGTTGAAGTTCAAATTCTAATAGAGTTGTACTTAAAAAATATTATAATTTTCCAAAATAAAAAGGATTAATCAATCTTAGAACCCCGAGAATCAATAAATATTTTTCATCATATTTTAATCAATAATTGAATTTTATCAAATGAATTTAATAACAAAACTTTCGATTTTGATAATTTTGTTATAAAAATTAAAAAGTAATGAAATTGGTGAAAAACTTGTACTTGCATTATGGTTAATTCATGAAATATTTTAATTTTGATATGTTTATTTATATTGTTCAAAATTAAATAAATTAAACCGAGAGTATATTTAGTAACAAAATTCAATAATATTAAATTACAGTGAAAAAAATTCAATACTAAATCGTGTAGTACAGCATCAAATTTGAATCTAATGTCATAAAATAAAATTTCGATACTACAAAAGTTTAATTATATATTTTTGCCTTAAAATGTTCTCCCTTTCATTCAAAAAATGAAAAGAGAACGTGCAAGAAGGAATATCTAACTCCATGGCTAGGTTTAGAAGATTATTACTTATTACAATTAAGTTACAATTAAGAAATTTAATAAGAAATATACTTTATTACCTTAACTTTTTTGTAGTATTTAATTTCTTTAATTTTCTGTATTTTTTATTATTTCCTTGCTTTTTTATTTCCTTTAATATTTAAATTTAATAGAAATTGAATCTTGTTCATTGAAACTAAAAATTTAGTATTTTAAAATTTGGGGCTTAAGCTGTTGGTTTATACATTTATGTACCTTTAAACAATAATGTTTAATTAATTAAGAGTTTAAATCTTAATATTTACAAATAATCTTTTTTTATTCTTAAATCGTAGCCTCCTTTAGACCAAAAATTTTAGTACTTGAAATGGACCATTACAATTGTTCGTTAATTTATTGCTTTCATTTTATCCGTTTTGTTTGAAAATATATTAATTTCAGCAAGTGCTAAAATATTTATTTATTTATTTATTTTATTAGCTTTGACTGAAATCCCAGCACGGTAATTTAGAAGTGGCTGGAATCGAACAGAATTAGACTATTGAATTTTGAAGGACAAGTGGATTATTTTCAACTACATTATCCTTTGACGTTATCTGCAATATTTATCAGCCAACAACACCACCTTTTCGGGTTCATGCATGCATCATGTACAACTAAATTATTAGACATAGGAAATATTACATTATATTATATTATTTTATTTTATTTTATTTTATTCTGAATTGTTATCTTGAGAGCCTCCACAACTCTATATAAGGATATCCAAATTCACATATGTTTTATAGCAAAGTTTTAACTTTGAATTTAATACCGAAGAAGTTAGCAATTCTATAAGTTAATTCCCAATGGCAATGGCGCCAACATCCCAAAAACCCAGTTCTTTGAAAGAAGTGCAACGTCGATCAGCTAATTATCATCCCAGTATTTGGGACCCCACTGCCATCCAATCCTTTACCACTCCATACACAGTAAGTTTCATGCATGGTGCTTTCCTCATAAATATCTAATATTTTTCAATTCCTCCTTAATTAATTTTATATTGTATCACTAACAAAATAAAAGATTTTAGAAATGAGATAAAGAGATGATAAAAAGAAATATCTTTTCTGTTTTTATTCTAGTTGTATTGAGGACGAGTATCATCCTTAATTTAATAGTATTCATGATAAATGTTGTTTTCAAAATTTTTTAGAGATAATTTTAGAGGATATTCATTAGAGACGATTTGTCGTTTTAAAATTTTTAGAGATAATTTTTTATTTTTTAGAGATAATTATTACTCATCTTCAATTCTCTAAATTTGTAACGTATGCATACAAATGGCTGGAATAAATGTATACATTGCATGTAACATGAAATTCTATCTTTACTTAGATTCAATTTAGAGCTGGACTGATTTTAAGAGCGTACTTTCTCAAGACATCCTAAACCTTGTTCAGTGACTTCTTCCGGTGCATGGAGAGTTATCCATGCTATGACACGACACAAATAACCCTTTTAGTATGTTGAGAAGAATAACCAAACAAACACTTAAAGCATTTAAGATCATATTTTTGAAGTGCTTTCCATATTAAAAAAAAAAAACCGAGGAGATTGCTTCTACCATTTAAATTAATTTTTGTGGCTATCATTATTTTGAGTTTTAAAAAGTTAATATCAAGTAGTATCATTAT
>JBBYHK010333852.1:0-11415 GCA_038382065.1 Adansonia grandidieri | reverse complement strand
TGGTCCCGTCGGATTTCGTTCACTTTGTTCGCTGGGAAGATAAAAAGAACACGAAAATGTTGGACATCAACTTGTTTAGAGAAGAAAAGGGTCACAACCCTGAGATCATTCGTGAATCGTCACGTCGTCGTTTCGCCGACGTCGGAGATGTCGACGTTATCATCGACCTTGACAAAATCTATCGTCAATGTAATTTACTCAATCCCTCTTTTCATTCTCTCATTTCGATTTTCTTTTCTTTATCTTTACTTTTTTGGGGTTTTTTTTCCCCCTAATGATAGATTTACTGGTACAGTGTTATATGAACTTGAAAATCTGCGAAAAGAGTTCAACAGGATCAACAAGCAAGTCGCTCAACTTAAAATTGTGAGTTTCTTTCTTTTTTAATTTTTTTTTAATTTTCGTCTATTAGTGTTGGAGTTATATTTTAAAAATGCATTTTTTGTTGTTGGAATTGGTGTGGAAAAGGCTAAGCAAGATGCATCGGAGACGATTGCGAAGACAGAGGAAGTTAAACAGAGAATAGCGGAGAAAGACGTTGAGGTTAAGGATGCTTGGGCTGTTTTAAAATCTAAATTGGAGAAAATTGGTAACCTTGTGCATGATTCGGTTCCCGTCAGTGACGATGAGGTGACTGACTGCTGCAAATTTTATTCATTTCCTTGGTTTTCGATTGCCAATGCTTTAACCAGGGTACTTGACTTAACTAACCAATATATTGCAGGCAAATAATGCTGTGATTAGAACTTGGGGTGAGAAGCGATTGGAGCCTAAGCTGAAGAATCATGTCGAGCTTGTCGAGCTTCTTGGGATTGCAGATACAAAAAAGGGTAATTACATTTTTCAGGGTCAACATGATTTGTTGTATGTGAGTGAATATATTTTTTATTGCTTTTAAGATGTGTAGAATTCTCACCTTAAGTTAATATGGATAGTAAAATATGAGTTTATAGAATCTTAGGCTGTATTTCTTATGATGAATTTTATGAGTTTAAGTTAAACTTTTATGCATGAATTCAGCTAGCAAAATTGAATCGTTCTGTTTCACTTGGAATCAGTGTAATTGATATTTCCTTGTTCTGTACTATAGGTGCTGATGTTGCAGGAGGTAGAGGTTTCTACCTAAAGGGAGATGGGGTGCGTCTCAATCAAGCTTTGATCAATTTTGGACTAGATTTTTTGGAGAAAAGGGGGTATACAGCATTGCAAACACCGTTCTTCATGAGAAAAGATGTTATGGCCAAGTGTGCTCAATTGGCACAATTTGACGAGGAACTTTATAAGGTAACATTTGGAAATTGCTTTGGAGATCTCTCTTCTTTTCATATCCTAGGATGGACTTGATTTCTTTACAAGTTTTAAGATTTGAACTATTTTACAGAATTGAGATGATTTAATTCTTCTTATTGACTTACTTCCTATCAAGTATTCCTCTTATATATTAGGAAAAATAAACAAAAGATAATGGTTGATGTTCTTTATGGATAGGAATGTCTCTATGATTAGCCAGGCATATTCCTTTCAGCAATCATTTTGTATCGTATGATAATAAAGTGTGACTGGTTTCATTGATATTTAATAGGTGACTGGCGAGGGTGATGATAAATATCTTATTGCAACAGCTGAACAGCCACTCTGTGCTTACCACACAGATGATTGGATCCAGCCCTCTGAGCTACCTATAAGGTTCTAATCATGAAAAAGAAGCGAGACTATATTTCTAGTAAATGGTTTTCTATTGCTTTTTGTTTATGAAATTTTTCGCAGATACGCTGGATATTCATCTTGCTTCCGCAAAGAAGCTGGTTCACATGGTCGTGATACTCTTGGAATTTTCCGGGTTCATCAATTTGAGAAAGTGGAGCAGTTCTGCATTACCAGTCCAAATGGTAATGAGTCCTGGGACATGCACGAGGAAATGATTAAAAACTCGGAGGATTTTTATCAGATGGTATAACTCTTTTTAATGAATTGAGTAACTTACCGAACGCGAATAATTTCCATTTTTTTACAGAATCTCATTTGTATCTATAATTAGATTATTAGAACTCTTTGAATGTGGGTTTTATCTGGACCAATGAACCCTATCTGGCTTGCTTCATATTTATTTTCATGCCATGTGGAAGGGGGTATCTGTGGGATAATCTTTTTGTTTTTATTACAAACAAAATTACTTTTAAATGAAGAAATTGGAGTCTTTTCCCTTCAACTCAAAGTTGCTATACCCTGTCTTCTAATAAAAGTTCACCATGCACAAACTTTTCCTCTCTTGATTAAGTAAATGAGTAAGATAGTACCATTTTTGGTTAAAACTCATTTATTTCCTTTGAAGTTTTGAGGCTGAAGAATCTTGACATGGATTGGTGTGAATCCTGTTTTGCAGCTAAAGCTTCCATACCAAGTTGTGGTGATTGTTTCTGGTGCTCTTAATGATGCTGCTGCCAAGAAGTATGACTTGGAAGCATGGTTTCCGGCATCTCAGACTTACAGAGAGCTGGTGTCGTGCTCAAATTGTACAGATTATCAATCAAGGAGACTAGAAATTAGATATGGGCAGAAAAAGGTGGGTTCTGTTGACTTGTCTTGTTATGTATGTGTTACGCCACAATATTGTGTTTACGAAATAAAAATGGATTCATACTTTTTATCTTAATAAGGCTACAAATCGGTTTAGCATTAATCTAAACTGTATATCATCCAAAGTCTTGATTAAAAATCTGGTTCATGCATTGTGATTGCTTTCTGTTTGTTTTCCCCGTGCAGAACAATGAGCAGGCAAAACAATATGTTCACCTCTTAAACTCGACTCTCACAGCAACCGAAAGGACCATGTGCTGCATCCTTGAGAATTACCAGAAGGAAGATGGTGTTGAAATACCAGAAGTTTTACAGCCATTCATGGGTGGGAAGTCCTTCCTCCCTTTCAAGACCAAACCAGCTGCTGAAGCCAAAGGGAAGAAATCAAAGGCCTAGTTATGTGGTTGCTAAACCTTTGGTTACCACCATTGAAGGAACAAGTGCTTAGATTGGCTGAAAACTAATTTTGTTACTCTATAATTCTCGTCATATACCATTCAATTGTTTTGTGTTACTTTGAAAAAGAAAATCCCAGCCCTGATACCGTGATATCATATCACATGATGTTTCAAGGTATTGGAATTTTTGCAAATTTGTCATAGAACTGTAACCAATTGCCGTAAATTTGGCTTAGTTTTACAATGTCCCATCTTGACCAAGAGGAGGATGACATCTGATTATTTTCATCACCATTGTAGTTTTCTTTCTGATGTGCGATATAATCTATTTTCTTCTTGTTGGAATGTTACTACTATGTTTTCTCAAATTCTTTGCATCTTCATATTTTGCGACTGCTATTGGGTTGTGGAAGAAGTTTGCATCATATCGAATCAAGGTTTAGATGTCACGATACGGGAATCAAACCGGGCTCAACTCCGGGGCTTTGAGTCTTAACTTGTGACATAAGCACATTGTGTTTTGATCTTTCCTCTTGGAGTATAGAAGACGGAGTGCCTGGAGTCTTGACCCGTGAAATGGACACCTTGTATATTGATCCTCTTGGACTATAGAAGACGGAGGAAAAGAATATTTATAGATAGAACGACGAGAAATGAAGAAAAGGTTCATAGTTATGGATTAAAAAAATGCTATCGATAATAATAAATTATAAACTAGTTTCTGATAATTTTATGATTTAAACATCATTATTTTTTCTTAAAAACCCCCCACAGTCCATGCCTTACTCTCTTTCTTACCGTTTAGCAGCTGGTGATGGAGAAAATATTTGATCACATATCCGTAACAAGTTCCACCATACACACAATATCAGTTTTCGAGCAAAAAAAGAGACATCTCATGTTTCTTTATCACCATGGTAATAAAACCAAAACCAAGTTTTTGAGATCCACATTTCTTTTGCGGGTAAAGATAGGATAAGGACTTCAAAAACTAGTTTCCACACAAACTAAATTTCAAAAGAATATATATATATATATATATATGCATTTATGTCAACTTCACTGTTATCACTTCTCTTGCTTTTCTGTTTAAATCCACTCATTTTTTGCGATTAGAACGTAATATAACCCCACCCCACACTTTAACCTTCCCTATCTGTCTATCTCTGAGGAAGAGAAAGGAAATGGAGTTTACTCCAGAGGCTAAGCAGCGGATTGCCATGATCTCAGCCCATATCCAGCCTCCAAATCCCCAGGTTCTCTTCTATGTTGTCTTCTTATTACAGGCAGAAGTTTTACAAAGTACGGTGGCTTTCTTGTTGTTTATTGTATTGGTGTGGGTTTGTATATGACAGATGGAGGAAAGTTCTGTTTTGAGGCGAGCTGATTGCAGAGCAAAAGGAGGGTCACCAGGTTTCAAAGTTGCCATCTTAGGAGCAGCTGGTGGCATTGGCCAGCCTCTTGCAATGTTAATGAAGATGAATCCACTCGTCTCGGTTCTTCATCTTTATGATGTTGTGAACTCCCCTGGTGTCACAGCTGATCTCAGTCACATGGACACTGGTGCAGTGGTAAAGACTGTAATTCAATTATTCAACTGTGAACACAAATTTTCTAAGATATGATAGGCTATATTTTCTTTGAATGAAAGATCGAATTATTATGTCAATTTGGAAACATTTAGACATGTAAAATTTGATAGTCATTAAATTGATGTGTTCTTTTCTTGCTCTAGGTACGTGGCTTCCTGGGGCAGCCGCAGCTTGAGAGTGCTTTGACCGGCATGGACCTTGTGATCATACCTGCTGGTGTCCCAAGGAAGCCTGGAATGACAAGGGATGACCTTTTCAACATCAATGCCGGAATTGTCAAGACACTTTGTGAAGGAGTTGCAAAGTGCTGCCCAAATGCAATTGTTAATCTGATCAGCAATCCGGTAAACTCCACAGTTCCAATTGCAGCAGAGGTTTTTAAGAAGGCCGGTGCTTATGATCCAAAGCGACTTTTGGGAGTTACAACTCTTGACGTTGTCAGAGCCAACACTTTTGTGGTATGTATACAACCATATAATGTAATGCTTCTCGGAGAATTACTGTAATTACAAGATGATAAAGCACCAAGAAATCACATAGCAACATTGCTGCATTTCTGGTTTTCACCCCTTACATAAAGCAAATTTTCTTGTGTTTTCTTACAGGCGGAAGTCCTGGGACTTGATCCTAGAGAAGTTAATGTCCCAGTTGTTGGAGGTCATTCAGGAGTGACAATTTTGCCTCTTTTGTCACAGGTCTTCAAGAATATCTTGTTTTCAGTTCTCACAACCCATCATCAGTTGTATTAACTTGATTTCAATCTTTGCAGGTTAAACCTCCATGCAGCTTCACCCCTGAAGAAACTGAATACCTAACCAATCGCATTCAAAACGGTGGGACAGAAGTTGTTGAGGTATCATAATATATCTCCTTAATCTTCTTTACAGGGCATACTTAAATCAGACATTTCTTAGTGCTGTCTCCCATGCCCTGCCCACCCCGTTGTTTCTGAGAAAAAGAAAAAATAGGGTTTAACTTCAAACCTCAGACTAACTCCCTGCTGTCAATACACTTCAGTCAGCTAGTATTAGATTCACGTAGGCGGATCTCTATTTTTGAAAGTTGTTTGTTAAATGCATAGTGGCTAGTAACTGAGAGCAAGCTCTTAAGTTAAAATGGATTGAGTCCTGAATAAACTTGCTTTAAGTTGCATATTTTCACTTATGCAGGCAAAAGCTGGGGCTGGATCTGCTACACTGTCAATGGTTGGCCATTCTATCTTCAGTTTAATTCATGCGAGATTTTTTTTTTTTTTAAGTTTTAATTTTAACGGATAGGTTAAACCAAGTGTAGCCTTTACATGTATAGGCATATGCAGCTGTCAAGTTCGCAGATGCATGCCTTCGAGGCTTGAGAGGAGATGCCGGAATCGTGGAATGTGCCTTTGTAGCTTCCCAGGTACCATCTCAAATGTTTATTTCATGCCAACACCATCTTCTTGGTTTAGCATTTTTCACATTTTTTCTCATATAATCTCAATGACAGGTTACTGAACTTCCTTTCTTCGCGACCAAGGTACGACTTGGTCGTACCGGAGCTGAGGAAGTCTATCAACTGGGGCCCCTAAATGAATACGAGAGGTATATTTTATGTTTGAAATATAGTAACTTGTCATTACTTTAGGTAGAGATGGCAGATTACTCAATCAATTCCTGTTTGACTATTAACAGGGCTGGTTTGGAGAAAGCAAAGAAAGAGTTAGCTGGAAGCATTGAGAAGGGTATTGCCTTTATCAAGAAATAAATTTGGTGCTGAGCAGCTCTTTTATTATATAAGTTTCTTAAATCTGTTTAAAAGGCTTTGTTATATGCCTTGGTAATTCGAAGAATCTGCTAATAGTTAACAATCACTGTTCCATCAATCGAGGTCTGAATACCAATGATTTACTCATTTTCTGGTTATTGTTGTCAAATCTTAATCTTATGCTTGGAAAAGCTAGCTATGTTACTTGGATTCAGATGCGAGTTTTGAATGTGAATATATATTCGATACAGGGATATTTTATTATTTATATTTTTTTCACGTATTTAGAAGATCCTCAAAACTCATATCCCATACCATGTCCATTTTTAGATATGAATGCTAGACATAAATATTTAAAGAAAAAAAAAGAGTTGAAGACATAGAAAGCTAGCATAGCATATGATCTCGTCCTTTGTAGCACCCAAAATTCTCCAAGAAACCATCCAAAACTTTGAATTCAGAGAATTATATAATCAATGAGTTAACGGTAGTGACAGAATCATCTTTTAACTTTATGTTGAACAAATTTATGAAGACTTACAGCTCTTACAGCTCATCAGATAATCCGAGAAAAAGAAATGGATAATCGATTAATCTCATCTTTATAGGTTTTTTAACTAAAGACAATCTTGACCCTTCTCCCTCTTTTAACAATTTACAAGGTGAAGGGATTTGGAGGAGGGTAAACAACAGGAGTTGTTGACATTGTGATGTTCCCTGTCAACACATTTGGTGCCACAGTATCCTCCACAGCAACAGGGTTAACCTGCACCACTCTCTCCGGTATAACTTTCTCGCCATCCACCTTGGCCAGTACCTCAAAATGCATCCTCACTGTCTCCGGCTTTGTCCTCCACTCGGGAAAACCCCCAAAATCAAAACCATCTCCTTCTTTCAACTTCTTCTCGATCCCAAAACCTATTTTCACAAAAGTTTGAGCTGACACATCGGCCTTCAACAACTTAAAGGAGCCTTTCTTGTTTGCCTTTGGACCCAGCACAGATGATAGAAGTGTCTCAAAACCAACCAAATTGGCATTGGAACCATTGATGGAAGCAAGAGGCCACATCGTAGCGAAGTGCTTTGGGGTTAGAATTGTGGCGGCATCTTGTTGTAGATCGATAGTGGAAAGGGCATCCATGGCCTTAGTTTTAGGCATCGAGGATAGTTCCACGAGGCCAGGTGCAAGTCGCTTAAGCTTCAACTTGTTATTCGACGATGAAGATGATGGGATGGTAAGGGAAGTCGGGCCAACAATACGAAGAGAAAGTATTGGAGCATCTTGACCCCGAGAAGCACGGCGAAGATGCTCGGCCAGGGCCATAAGGCCAGATGCAAATCCATTATGAGTTCTGTTAAGAGGTAATGGAAGATCAATAGGATGGCGCAGGCTAACCGATCTCGCACCCTTGACTGTCACCACGGCACCATCGGCTAAAATTACCTTTTTCAAGACACCAGCATCCACATCATGCTGCAAAATTGAACCATCAACGAGATCAATAACATGGACTTCGAAAGCCAAAAAAAAAAAAAAAAAACTTTGCTTTCAACTATTTGATTGATTTTCCCTGCTTAAATAAGTTACTTTAATAGAACTTAATTTGCAGTGCCACCAAAATCCCCAAAAACAAAATCCTAAAAATATGAAATTCAATAAGAGTGCCTTCTTTTTTCCAAATTTCCAACTTTTTATGAATACTGGGATTCTTAAGTGCTAAATTCCCATGATGAAAATTTCAAAGAAGAAATGGGAAAAAAGGATAAAAGCTCACCGGCAAGGAGATTCGCATATCTTTGGCATCCTGAATCCAGAGTTCCATGGGACCAGCCAGCTGAAACGGGGCCAAAACGGGTAACCCATTATCCGATATCCTCTTTTTCTGCTCCACCAACCCATTTTCAACTCCGGGTCTAGCTGGCTCTTCCACCCTAAAAATGGGCAAGTCAACGTATTCCCATCGATTTACATCCTCCAAAAGCTTAAAAGGAATCACTTTCTTATCGATTTCAACGTCGAATTCATATGCAACTGAATGGCCCACAAGCGCATCTCTCAGATCGAACCCTGAAATCTTAAAATCCTCGGCTTGGAACCCCAATCCCTTCACAATTGCTTCTTTCAAATCCTAAACCCCAGAAAAAAAACCCATCAAATTTATATTTTTAAAAACCCCAAAAATCACTGAATAAAAACCCCAAAAATCAGTGAATTGAGAAAAAAAAAAAAAAGGAGAAACGCTTACAGAGATGGCCTTAGGATAGGGAGTCGAAACCAAGGCGTTGGAAGAGGATATAATCGTAAATAAGACGAAAATCAACGGCAAGATGTTGGACTTAGATTTGGCAACCATCGTCGTCGTCCGAAAACAACACCGTGGAAGGAAGAGAAGCACCAAATTCGGTGGCGATCTTAGAAGATTTTAGTTATTATTATTAAAATATTTCTCTCTTCTTTTTGGATTAAATTTTATATCTTGAAAAATGGTTAAAAATATAATATGGGGGGGTTTCTGGCTGAGCGGTGGAGGATGTGGGCGAAGGTGACGTGGCGTTTTATAACCAATTGGAAGAAAGGAAACGATACGAAACACAAATCTGATTGGTTGGGATTTGTTGGCATTTTGTTTCCATGTGGAGCCCATTTCCGTGTTACGCGGGGTAATCGACGAAAAAGGCAAAGAAGAAGAAGAAGGGAGACTAAACTACGCCGTTTAACCGATTAGATAAAAATTAAAATTTGGCATAGGTAAAATTGACCAAGCTCTGGCGTCGCCCGGACTCGAACCGGAGACCTTCAGTGTGTTAGACTGACGTGATAACCAACTACACCACGACACCTCCATTTTCTCGTGGGCAATTTTATCTATACAAATATCTATCAAAGAGCTGCAATATGGGCTTCGTCTAGGCAAAGGCTTGAGTAATAATTTTCTTTGGGTTGAAATGAGAGTTCAGAGACCAACCCAACGACAGCAATGCGTCGGCCTTGATTTTTCACAACCGAACACACTTTTGTCACTCCCACCGACCGTCCATCTATTCCAACAGTATTTTTTTTATTTTTTAAATTATAATTATATTTAAAATATTATATATTTTTATTAATTTTAATATATCTAGATATTATATTGAATTTATACTATTAATAAATTTTTTTATCAAGTAACAATAACTCAATTAAAAATTTGACAAAAAAATAATTGAGATTAAAATTAAAAGTCTTTGTGTCATTTCGCTTGAAATAATAATTAAATATTTATTTTTCTTAAAAACACTACTCATTTTTTACTAAAAAAACGATCCACCTTCTACATGAAGAAAAATTCTACCTTTTTTATTTGAAAAAATACCTATCTTTTTAATTTTTAATTTCTAATTTATTCAAAAAAATTTAAACGTAGTTGTGTGAAATTATATTTTTAATTTTTTTCATTTATTTATATTGTATATTCTTTTCATGTCTAAACAATAATAGATCTTGAAATTTTATTTTGGAGGCCAAGACTAATAATTATGTCTATAAATCATAATGTATACAATTAAGTTGTAAATAAAAATTAAAGGACTAAAAAATATATAAATTTTATTTTAAAAGACCACTTTAATTATATTAAATATGAGCATACATAAAGAAAACATATATACTGCATTTGAAAGCTTAAATTTAGATTCTGATTTAAATTTTAAAATTTCATATTTGCAATTTATATTTTTTAAATTCGTGAATTTAAAAAGATTTGAATTTGGATTTAAGTGAAAATTAAATTTTTTCATTAATTTTGTGACATATAAAATGTAAATTAAAGTAAAATATAAAATGTACCCTAAAAATAAATTATTTTTCCAAAGTTTTTAATTATCTTTCCTAATAAATTTAGATTAAATTAAACAAATTTAAAAACATATATATATTATGATATGAGCAATGAAGAAAGATAAAGTAAGAATAAGAAGAGACTTTGCGATTTTGTAAATCCTCATATTCAAAAGACATTTCATATTTAGATTCAAATATTGATGTTGGATTTGCTTAAATCCAAATCTTTTTTTTTACTTAAAATCCAAATAAAAAATTTGAATTTATAAATTCAAATTTAAAATTTTTTAACTCAAATCTAAGTTTTCAAACGTGTCATAAGAGAATTTTCAAAATTCTATTCTCGAAGGATGAAGACCTCTCTCTTTTATTACCATTTGCCTTTATGTCTAAAATTTTATCAAATATTTGATATATGATCAAAAAAATGAGTGGAAGAAAGAGATAAAGAACAAATATCAAAATTTTCTAAAATTTTAAAGGATGAACGCTCCTCACTTTTATTACTATATCTAAAATTTATCAAATCTCTGAAAAAAAATGAATTTGATATAAATTTTCAAACAAACCATAAAAATATTTTTTTAAAATACTTAGGGATGAATGCCAATCGCTTTTGTTACGATTCACCTCAATGTCTATAATTTATCAAATCTCTTATGACAAAAACAAAAAAGAGTGAAAGAAAAAAAGAAAAGGAAAGAATTGATATCCAATCCAAATTTTCAAATGCGCCATAAAAAATTTTTCAAAAATTTTGACTTTTATTTTCATCCATTTTTGTTTTTAAAATTTATCAAAATTTTAATATACAAAAAAATAATAATACTAAGAGAAAAAAATTCATACCAATAATAATAATTTGAAGTAGTAGTTTATAGTGTATTCTATAGTAACGTACACGTCAGTTTAATGGTTTTTATGAAAGTATGTTGCCACCGCTTGTTCTTTATGATGCATGCAACTTGATTTTCTGTTTTTTTTTTTTTTTTTTTTGAAAATATGTATCCACAAAAAAGGATCAAAAATCAATGGACAAATAGTTTTTCGGATAAGATCAACATTGGATATATTGATAGATAGATAGATCATACGAAACAATCTGTTTCCTAGGTCTAGTTCTAGGTCTAGTTCTAGTAATCGTCAGTTAGCAACACAGTCCAAGGTTCTTAATTCTCCAAATGTCTCTTGATTATTTGTTCTATCTTTTACTGGTGCAAAATTAATTAAGTTGAAAATTAAAAAAGAAAAAGGAAAAAACGTTTTTCTTGTTTCCCATGCGACT
>JBBYHK010333741.1:0-25394 GCA_038382065.1 Adansonia grandidieri | reverse complement strand
GAAGGTTGGTATCGATACAAAGAACAAATGTATCGATACTATGCTTAAAAACCCTCAAATGTATCAATACAAGTGTGAATGTATCGATACAGGCTACTTAGAATCGATACTCACCCTATGTGTATTGATACATGGCTTGGCAATAGCCAAGATTTAGATGAAACCCTCGAATGTATCCATACAAGTGTGTATGTATTGATATAGGCTACTTAGTATTGATACTCACCCCATGTGTATCGATACAAGGCTTGGTAGTAGACAAGGTTTGGCTGAAACCCTCAAATGTATTGATACAATGGTATCTGTATTGATACTCAGGTCCCTATATCGATAAAAGCTATAACGATCACTTTTTTTATTTCTGTATCGATACTATTGGTATTGTATGATAGTATAGCATGGGATTGAACGGAAACAAGCGTTTATGATGGCTACAACGACTCTCCAACCACCATATTAAATGCCCAATGTCTATGAATCAATTTCCAACTATAAATGGAGGTTCCAAATAGTTGAAAAAGTAGAGATATAGATTTCATTGAATCATTGAACAACAAAAAGCTCAAAATCATCAAATTCTTTATTTCCACTTATATCAAATTCATACTCTTCAAGCCTACTTGTATCTCATTCATCTTGTACTTAAATTCCAACAAACATCTACTTGCTAAAGGTTCAATTTGTTTGCAAAATACTTCTTTCATATCACAAAAGGGGTTATGTGAAAGTGAGTGAAAATATTTGAGAGTTTGGGGTATAATTCTCAAAAGAATTGAAAGGTTCTATCTAAGCCTTAAAAGATAGTAGTGTAAGGTTATACCTAGCCTTAAAGGTAACAATTTTCTTAGTGAATCATGGGAATCACCTTGGTAAGAAAATACCAAGAAGAGAGGACGTAGGTGCAAAATTAAAGGACCAAACCTCTATGCATTGATTGTTGGTTTTTCTTTTCCTTATCTTATTTTTAATTTTCAATTTACTTTAAATTTATCAAGTTTTTATAGAACCAATTCACCCCCTCTTGGTTTAATCTCTCCTTTGAAGCTAACAGAAAATATGGAAAAAAAGCTTTATTTTAGCAAAACTAAAGCATCAATATCATGTATCCCAATGTAGAAAAAGTGTTTATCATGCCTAATCACAAAGAATAGGGATTATTACGAGAATCCTTATTTGTCTTATTTGATGGATGAACCTCAACTCTAAGGAAAATGATGGAAAGAAAAGCCTTGCGTTGGAAACCAAAGCGTCAGTATAATTATCATAGTAAAGAAAATGTGTTTATTATGGTGCCTAATCACAAAAGGAGTAGAAATTATTATGAGAATCCATGTTTGCTTCATTTATGGATGAACTTTGATTCTAAGAAAAATGGTGGAAAGAAAAGCTTCTCGTGTAAAATCAAAGCATCAATATTGTGCATTCCAATAAGGAAAACATGTTTATGGTGCCCAATCACAGAAGGATTGGTGATTACTACAAGAATCTAGGTTTACATCATTTGATAGATGAACTTTAATTTTATGCAAAATGTGCAAAGAGAAGCTTCTTGTATCCTAATTAGGAACGTGTTTATGATGCCTTCATAGAAAGAATAAAGATTATTATAAGAATCCATGTATGTCTTATTTGATGGATGAACCTCGATTCTAAGGAAAATGTTGGAAAAAAATTTCATGCAAAACCAAAGCCTCAATAACATGTATCCTAATGAGAAGAATATGTTTATAGAGCCCAATCACAAAAAGTATGGAAATTATTATTGGAATCCATTTTGTCTTATTTGATGGATGAACTTTGATTCTAAGGAAAGTGGTGGAAAGAAAAGCTTTTAATGTGAAACCAAAGCATTAATATTGTTGATCCTAAAAAGAATAACGTGTTTATAGGCCTAATCACCAAAAGGATAGAGATTATTCTGAGAATCCATGTTTGTCTCATTTGATGGATGAACTTTGATTCTAAGAAAAATAGTGGAAAGAAAAACTTTTAATGTGAAGGCAAAGCATCAACATCATGTATCCTAATGAAAAGAACGTGTTTATGGTGCCCAATTACGAAAAAAGTGGAGATTATTACGAGGATCTATGTTTTCCTTATTTTATGGATGAATTTGATTCCATTGAAAATGGAGGAAAAAAAATCTTTTCATGTGAAACAAAATTATCTGTTAGACTTTTTAGTGGTGAATGAAATCAAGAGGGGGTGAATTCATTTCTCAAAATTTTAGTGAATAGAAATAAACAATTAAAGACAAGGGAAAGAGAAGCAAACTCAAAGATTTAGAGAGGTTCAGCCTTATTGCCCACATCCTCTACCTCGACCTCAGTTGCCTCAAATTTCCATAATTCACTAACTTGAATTGTCTACCTTTCAAGGACAAGGTATAACCTTTACACTCTCAATCTTTTAAGCCTAAGATAGAAACATCTATGCCCTCTTTTTTATGGCTAAGGTAGAACCCTCTCTCATTACTTTTGAAGGCTAAGTAAAAACCTTATTTACTTTTGAATGGCTGAGTAGGAACCTCCCCTTTTTGTAAGGATTTGAGTGTAAATAAATATAACCTCTAAAGGTTAGGTGATCACAAGAATTTTGGCTTAAGAGAAATATGTATCTAAAGATACAAAATGAAGAATACAAAAATAGGAAGAATTAATCCTATACAAAGATTAACTACTTAGTGAAAATGATGGAAAAGATGAAAGATTTGACTTTAAGCACAATTTTCTTGGTTCTTCTTCTTGTTGAAGGTGTTAGAGTGGCTTACTTATACCCTTGATCATGTTCATAGCTGTTAGGAACATTTGGTGAAGGAATATAGCCATTAGAGTCTTCAAAATGTCATTTCCTGTTATTCCGCATGCCTCTGTATCGATACAATTGAATAGGTATCAATACATTGTGTTTAATGGTCCAAAATATAACTGTTAAATAGTTCGTATCGATAAAAAAAGATTTGTCTTGATATATGAATAGTCCTCTATCGACACAAAATGATCTGTCTCGATTTCTACATTTTAAGGTTATTTAGCTACTGCCAAGTATAGTATCGATACATACACATAGTGTATCGATGCATTCATATGAAAATATATTTTAAAAGGCTTTTCATGACTTTAAAACATGTAAAACTTATCTAAAAAATGTTTTATATAAAAATATGTATTAAGAACACATTTTTGAGTGCTTGAACTAGTTAAAATACAATTTAGTATTTTTTAAAGTGTTACAAAATATTTCATGGAAAAATACCAATCTTGAAAATAATTAAACACATTCTAATTAAGCTTAAGTTTGTTATATCAAAACTAAGATTAATTCAAAGCTAATATAGCTAACATTATCAATATTATGTATCCTAATATGGAGAATCTATTTTTGGTGCCTAACCACAAAAAGAGTGAAAATCATTACTAAAATCCATTTTTGCCTCATTTGAAGGATGAACATGGATCTATAAAAAATGGTGGGAAGAAAAGCCTTTCATGTGAAAGCAAAGCATCAATATCATGTATCCAATAGAGGAAAATTTGTTTATGGTGCCCAATCATAAAAAGAAAAGAGATTATTACGGGAATCCATATTTGTCTTATTTGATGAACAAACTTTGATTCTAAGGAAAATGATGGGAAAAAAAACATTTCATATGAAACCAAAGCACCGATATCATGTATACTAATAAGCAAAATGTGCTTATCATTCCCAATCACCAAAGATTGGAGGTTATTATGAGAATCAATGTTTGTCTCATTTTTGCTTTAAAGCAAAATGGTGCAAGGGAAAGCTTTTTGTGTGAAACCGAAACTTCAATATCATGTATCCTAATGAGGGAATATGTTTATAGTGCCTAATCATAGAGAGATTGGAGATTATTATGAAAATCCATGCTTGTCTCATTTGACAGCAAACTTTGATTCTCAGGAAAATGGTGGAAAAAAAAAAGGTTTTCATGCTAAACCAAAGTATCAATATCATGCACCCCAATGACAAGATGTGTTCATAATGTCCAATCACAAAAAAATGGAGATTATTATGAGAATCCATGTTTATCTCATTTGATCAACAAACTTTGATTTTAAGAAAAATCGAGAAAAGAAAAGATTTTCATTCAAAACCAAAGCATCAATATCATGTATCTAAATAAAGAGAACGTGTTTGTGGTCCCCAATCAAAAAAAGAGTGGAGATTATTACGACAATCCATGTTTATCTCATTTAATGGAAAAACAATTATTTTATGGAAAATATGGAAAGAAAAGAGTTTTCTTGGTTTAGCAAGTTTTTATAAAAGATTTGTGAAAGACTTTAGTTCTATTGTAGCACTTTTAAATGAACTTGTTAAAAAGAATGTTTGTGTTTAAGTGGGGTGGTGTCATGATAAAGCTTTTAATACTATGAAAGATAAGCTGACTAATGCACCTTTACTATGTTTACCTAATTTTGATAAAGTTTTTAATCTTGAATATGATGCATCTGGAGTTGGAATGGAGCTGTTTTGATGCAGGATTCCAAACTAATTGCTTATTTTAATGAAAAGATTAAACTATCTTATTTATGACAAGGAGCTCTATGCATTAGTGAGAACTCTACAAATATGACAGCACTATTTATGGTTAAAGGAATTCATAATCCATTCCAATCATAAGAGCATGAAGTATTTTAAATCCCCAGGTAAGCTTAATAAGTGGCATGCCAAATGGTTAGAGTTTATTGAAACACTTCCCTATGAGATTAAGTATAAGATTGGAAAGGAAAACATTGTAATTGGCGCATTGTTCAGAAAGTATGCATTACTTACTTCATTGCAAACTAAATTACTTGTTTTTGAGTTTATTAAAAATTTGTATATTAATGATGTCGATTTCAACCAAGTATGGGTGCATGTTCTAAGTGTGCATATGGTGAGTATTATAGGCCTACTGGATTCTTGTTTAAGAAAGATAAATTGTCTGTGCTTATATGTTCTTTGCATGAAATGTTTATTAAAAAGACTCATAGAAGTGACTTGATAAGGCATTTTGGTGTGCAAAAGAGTTTAGATATATTGCATGAACATTTTTATTAGCCTAACATGAAACATAATGTGCAATTTTCTTGTGATAATTGTATAACACGTAAACAAGCAAAATCTAAAGTAATGCCACATGGTTTATATACACCTTGACTTATGCCTAATCAACCTTGGATGGATATATCTATGGATTTTGTATTAGGGTTGCATAGGTCTAAAAGAGACAAGGATAATATATTTGTTTTTGTTGATAGGTTTAGTAGATGGTGCATTTTATTGAATGTTCCAAAACCAATGATGCAACACATATTGCTGATTTATTCTTTAAAGAAATAGTACATTTGCATTGATCACCTAGAACAATGGTAAGTGATGGAGATGTTAAGTTTCTAAGTCATTTTTGGCATACTTTGTGGAATAAGTTAGGAACTATACTTTTGTTTTCTAATATTGCACATCCTCAAATGGATATACAAACTAAAGTAGTTAATAGGACACTTACTACTTTGTTAGGTGCTATCACTTAAAAGAACTTAAAACAATAGGAGAGAATTTGCCACATATTGAGTTTTCATACAATAGGATTGTTCATTCTACAACTTTTTATTCTCCTTTTGAAGTTTTGTATGGCTTTAATCCTTTAACTCCTTTGGATATCTTACTTTTGCCTACTAATTAATGTGCTAACTTGAATTGTCAGCGTAAGGCAAATTTTATTAGGCATTTTTGCATGCTGAGGTTCGAGCTAACATAGATAAAAAGAATGGGCAATATGTAAGGCAAGCCAATAAGATGCGTATTAAGGTTGTTTTCAAACCTGAAGATTAGGTTTGGTTTCATTTGTGTAAGGAGAGGTTTCTAATTCTCAAAGTAACTTATGTCAATCAAGATTCTCATAACCTTTTTTCTAATTAGCAGGTGTGATTAGAATCAAGTTCTCTTTCTCTTTGCTTGATTTTTAGGATGATCCTAAGGTGTTAATTTCGTCCAATTAAGTTTTAAATTGTGTTTTCAACCCAAGGTTTGCATTACAATCACAAGGAATGGAGATTATTATGAGAATCCATGTTTGCCTCATTCTAGGGATGAACTTTAATTCTAAGGAACATGGCAAAAAGAAAAGCTTTTATGATACCAGAGCATTAATATCGTGTATCCCAGTAAGGAGAACATGTTTTTGGTGCCTAATCACAAAAAGATCGAAGATTATTAGAGAATCCAAGTTTGACTTATTTGATGGACAAACTTTAATTCTAAGGAAAATAGTTTAAAGAAAAGCTCTTAATGTGAAACCAAAGCGTCGATATCGTGTATCGCAAAAAGTACAACATTTTTATAGGCCTAATCACAAAATAAGAGGAGATCATTAGAAAAATCCATGTCTATCTCATTTGATGGATGAACTTTGATTCTAAGGAAAATGGTGAAAAGAAAAGCTTTTAATGTGAAACCAAAGCATTAATATCATGTATCCCAAAAAAGATAATGTTTTTATGGCCCAAACACAAAAAGAGTGGAGATTATTACGAAAATTTATGTTTGTCTCATTTGAACTTTGATTCTAAAGAAAATAAAGAGAAAAGAGTTTTTCATGTGAAACCAAAGCATATCATGTATTCCAACGAGGAAAACGTGTTTATGGAGTCTAATTACAAACAAAATGGAGATTATTAAAAGAATCCATTTTTGTCTTATTGGATGGACGAACTTTGATTCTAAGGAAAGGGGTAGGAATAATAGTTTTTCATGCAAAACCAAAGCATCGATATTGCATATCTCAATAAAGATAGCGTGTTTATAGTACCACTAATAAAAAGAGTGGAGATTATTATGAGAATCCATGTTGTATCATTTGATGGATGAACTTTGATTCTAAGGAAAATGGTGGAAAGAAAAGCTTTTAATGCAAACCAAAGCATAAATATCATGCATCCTATAAAAAACAATGTGTTTATGGGCCCAATCACAAAAAGAGTGCAGACTATAATAAGAATCCATGTTTGTCTCATTTGATGCATGAAAACTTTTTGTGCTAAAGCAAAGGATCAAATATCTTGTATCCCGAAGAGGATAATGTGTTTATGGCACCTAATCACAGAAAGGTTGGAGATTATTACAAGAATCCATGTTTGTCTTATTTGATGGATGAACTTTGATTCTACAAAAAATGCTAGAAAGAGAAGCTTTTCATATGAAGCCAAATCATCAATATTGTGTATCTTAATAAGGAAAACGTGTTTATGGTGCCCAATCATAAAAAGAATAAAGATCATTTTAAGAATCTATGCTTGTCTTATTGCATGTACAAATTTTGATTCTAAGATAAATGGTGGAGAGAAAAGCTTTTAATGCATAATTAAAGCATCAATATGGTGTATCCCAATGAGGAAAACAAGTTTGCAGTGCCCAATCAGAAAAATATTAGAGACTATTAAAAGAATCTATGTTTGTCTTATTTGATGGATAAACTTTGACTCTAAGGAAAATAGTGAGAAGAAATGCATTTTATGTGAAACTAAAGCATCAATAGTGCGTATCCCAATAAGGAAAATGCGTTTATGGTGCCCAATCTCAAAAAGAGTGGAGATTATCATGAGAATCCTTATTTGCCTCATTTAAAGGATAAACTTTAATTTTAAGGAAAGTAGGGGAAAGAAAAGCATTTCATGCAAAACCAATGCATCAATATCATGTACCCCAATGAGGAGAATGTGTGAGGTGCCCAATCAAAAAAGGAGTGGAGATTATTACAAGAATCCACATTTACCTCATTTTATAAGCTTTGATTCTAAGGAAATGGAGAAAAGAAAAAGCTTTTCATATGAAACCCTAGTATCAAGATCATGTAACCTAATAAGGAGAATGTATATATGGTGTCCAATCATAAAAAGAATAGACATTATTACTAGAATCCATGTTTATCTTATTTTATGTATGAACCTTAATTCTAAGGAAAATGGTGCAGAAAAAGCTTTTCATTTGAAACCAAAGCATCAATATCATGTATCTCAATGAGGAGAATTTTTTTTATTATGCCTAATCAAAGAAAGATTAGAGATTAATATGAGAATCATGTTTGTCTCATTTGATAGATGAATTTTAATTCTAAGGAAAATGGAGGAAAAAAGCTTTCTATACAAAACCAAAGCATTAGTATCGTATATCCTAATGTGGAAGATGCATTTATAAGGCTCAATCACAAAAAGAGTGGATATCATTATGAGAATTCATGTTTATCTCATTTGATGGACAAATTTTAATTCTAAGGAAAATAGCGAGAAAAAAATTTATTTCATGTGAAACCAAAGCATCAATATCATGTATCCCAACGAGAAAATCATTTTTATGGTGCCTAATCACTGAAAGATTTGAGATTATTATAAGAATCCATGTTTGCTTCATTTGACAGATGAACTTTGAGTTTACAAAAAAAATGATGGAAAGGGAAGCATTTCATGCAAAAACCAAAGTGTCATTATCATGTATCCTAATGAGGAGAAGTGTTTATGGTGCTCAATCACAAAAAGAAAGGAGATTATTATGAGAATCTTGTCTTATTTGATGGATGAACCTTGATTCCAAGGAAAATGGTAGGAAGAAAAGCATTTCACGCAAAACTAAAGCATCAATATCATGGATCCCAAAATGAAAAATGTGTTTATAGTGTCCAATAACAAAGAGTGGAGGTCATTATGGGAATCCATGTTTGCCTTATTTATGGACAAAATTTAATTCTAAGGAAAATGGTAGAGATAAAAGCTTTTCATGCATATATCCAAGGAGAATGTGTCCATGGTGCCCAATCACAAAAAAGGTGGAGATTATTATCAGAATCTACATTAGCCTCATTTTATGGATGAACTTTGATTGTAAAGAAACTAGGGGAAATAAAAGCTTTTCATGTTAAATGAAGGAATCGATATCATCTATCCTAATAATGAGAATGTGTTTACGGTACCTAATCACAAAAAGATTAGAGATTATTATGAGAATCCATCTTTGTCTTATTTGATGGATGAATTTTGATTCTAAGAAAAATGGTAGAAAGAAAAACTTTTAATATGAAATCAAAGCATTAATATTATGTATCCCAAAAAGGACAACGTGTTTGTAGGCCTAATCGCAAAAAGGTTCAAGATTATTATGAGAATCCATGCTTGTCTTGTTTCATGGACAAACTTTGATTCTATGGAAAACTACAAGAAAATGGTTTTTATGCGAAACCAAAGCATCAATATCTTGTATCCTAATGAATAGAATGTGTTTATGGTGCCCAATCATAGAAAGATTGAAGATTATGATGAGAATCCATGTTCTCTCATTTGTTGGACAAACTTTGATTTTACAAAAAATGGTGGAAAGAAAAGCTTTTCATGTGAAACCAGAGCTTCAATATCATGTATCTCAATGAGTAGAATATGTTTATGGTGCCCAATTAGAATAAGAATGGAGATTATTATGAGAGCCCATGTTTGTCTAATTTGATGGATGAACTTTGATTCTAGGAAAAGTGGTGAGAGGAAACACATTTCATACGAAACTAAAAATCAATATCATGTATCCTAATGATAAAAATGTGTTTATGGTACCCAATCACAAAAAAAAAGTAAAGATTATTTGAGAATCCATGTTTGGCTTATTTTATGGATGAACATTAATTATTAGGAAAATGGTGGAAAGAAAAGCTTTTCTTGCAAAACCAAAGCACCTATATCACATATCCTGATGAAAGAATGTGATGAAGAGAATGTGTTTATGGTGCCCTCAAAAAAAAACAAAGACTATTATGAGAATCCATTTTTGCTTCATTTTATGGATGAACTTTACTTCTAAGGAAAATGGGGAAAAGAAATGCTTTTCATGCGAAACCAAAGCATCAATATCGAGTATCCTAATGACAATTTATTTATGTTGCCAAATCATAAAAAGAGTGGAGATTATTATAAAAATCCATCTTTGCCTTATTTTCTGGATGAACTTTAATTCTGTGGAAAATTATGAGAAAAAAAGCATTTCACACAAAACCAAAGCATGACTATCATGTTTCCCAATGAAAAAAATATGTTTATGGTTCCCAACTAAAAAGAGTGGAGATTATTATGAGAATTCATGTTGGCTCATTGTATTGATAAAGTTTAATTCTAAGGGAAATGATGGAAAGAAAAGCTTTTCATGTGAAACCAAAGCATTGAACTCACATGTCGCAATGAAGAAAATGTCTTTATGGTGCCTAATCACAAGAAGAGTAGGGATTATTATGAGAATCCATGTTTCCCTTATTTTATGGAGAAACTTTGATTTTAAGAAGAAAGAGACAAAGAAAAGCTTTTCATGCAAAATCCAAGCATCAATATCATGCATCCCAATAAGGCGTATGTGTTTATGGTACCTAGTTACAAAAAGAATAGAGACTATCATGACAATCCATGTTTGTCTTATTTTAAGGATAAACCTTAGTTCTAAGGAAAATGATAGTAAGAAAAGCTTTTCGTGAAAAATCAAAGCATCAATATTGTGTTTCCCAATGAGAAAAATGTGTTTATGGTGCCCAATAAAAGAAGGATTGGAGATTATTATTAAAATTCCTGTTTATCTTATTTGATAGGTAAATTTAATTCTAAGGAAAATAGAGGAAAGAAAAGCTTTTCATGTAAAACTAAAGCATTAATATCATATATCCCAATGTGGTACCCAATTGTAAAAGAGTGGATATTGTTACAAAAATCCATATTTCTCTCATTTAATGGACGAACTTTGATTCAAAGGAAAATGGTGGAAAGAAAAGCTTTTAATACTAAAACAAACCATCAATATCGTGTATCCTAATGTGGATGACATTTTTATGGTAACCAATCACAAAATGAATGGAGATTACTATGAGAATGATTGTTTGTCTCATTTAAAGGATGAACTTTGATTCTAAGGAAAATGGTAGGAAAAAAATATTTAATGCAAAATCAATATCTTGTATGCCATTAAGGAAAATGTGTTTATGGTGACCAATCACAAAAACACTAGAGATTACTATGAGAGCCATGTTTGCCTCATTTTATAATCAAACTTTAATTCTATGGAAAATGGTGGAAGGAAAAGCTTTTCATGCATAACGAAAGCATCAATATCATGTATCTCAAGGAAGTTTATGGTGCCTAATCACAAAAAGAGTGGAGATTATTATAAGAATCCATGTTTGCCTCCTTTTATGGATGAATTTTGATTCTAGGAAACTAAGGGAAAGGAAAGCTTTTCATGCAAAATAAAGTATCAATATCATGTATCCTAAAAAAGAGAACATGCTTAGGCTGGCCAATCACAAAACGAATGAAGATTATTATAAGAATCCTTGTTTGTCTCATTTGATGAATGAACATTAATTCTAAAGGAAAGGCAGAAAGAAAAAATATTTCATGTAAAACCAATGCATCAATATCATGTGTTCGAATGTGAAGAATGTGTTTACGGTGCCCTATCATAAAAAGTATAGACATTTTTACAAGAATCTATGCTTGTCTCATTGATGGATGAATTTTAATTCTAAGGGAAATAGTGGAAGGAAAAACTTTTCATGTGAAACCAAAGCATCGATGTTGTGTATCCCAACAAGGAAAAATGTGATTATGGTGCCCAATCACAAAATGATTGGAGATTATAATGAGAATCCATGTTTGTCTCATTTCATGGACAAACTTTGATTTTAAGGAAAATGGTGGCAAGAAAAGCTTTTCATGCATAACCAAAGCATCAATGTCATGTATCTCAATGAGGAGAACATTTTTATGGTGCCCTATCACAAAAAGAATGGGGATTATTATGAAGATCCATGTTTGTCTCATTTGATGGACAAACTTTGATTTTAAGGAAAATAGTGGGAAAAAAAATCTCTTCATGTGAACTAAGGCCTCAATCTCTTGTATCTTGAAAATGACAATAAGTTTATAGGCCTAATCATAAAAAGAGTGGAGATTATTATGAGAATACATTTTTGTCTCATTTAATGGATGAGCTTTTAATGTGAAACCAAAGCATCAATATGATGTGTGTCAATGAGGTGAACGTGTTTATGGTGCCCATTCATAGAAAAGTTAGATAATATTATGAGAATCCATGTTTATCTTATTTGATGGATGAACTTTGATTTAACAAAAAATGATGAAAGGAAAGTTTTTCATGTGAACCAAAGCACTAATTCTGTGTATCCTAATGAGGGGAATGTGTTTATGGTGCCCAATGACAATAATAATGGAGATTATTATGAGAATCTTTGTTTGTATTATCTGATGGACAAATTGTGATTGTAAAGAAAATGGTGGAAAGATAAGCTTTTAATGTGAAACCAAAGCATCAATATTGTGCATCCCAATATGAAGAACATTTTTGTGGTGCCCAATCACAAAAAAAATGGAGATTATTATAAGAAATCATGTTCATCTCATTTGATTAATTAATGTTGATTCTACAAAAAATGGTGGGAAAAATAGCATTTCTAGTGAAACCAAAGCATCGATATCATGTATCTAAATAATGAAAATGTATTTATGGTGGCCAATAATAAAATGAGTGGTGGTTTTTACGAGAATCCATGTTTGCCTTATATTATGGATAAACTTTAATTCTAAGAAAAATGGTGGAAGGAAAAACATTTTGTGTGAAACTAAAGCATTAATATCATCTATCCCAATTAGGAGAATGTGTTTATGGTTCCCAATCACAAAAAGAGTGGAGAATATTAAGAGAATCCTTGTTTTTCTCATTGGATGGATGAACCTCGATTCTAAGGAAAATGAGGAAAATAAAAGCTTCCATGCAAAACCAAAACATCAATATTGTGTATCCCAACAAGGAGAAGTGTTTATGGTGCGTAATCACAAAAAGATTGGAGATTATCATAAGAATTATTGTTTGTATCATTTGATGGATGAAATTTGATTCTAAAGAAAATGTTGGAAAGAAAAGCTTTTAATGCAAAACCAAGGCATCGATATCATGTATCCAACAAAGACAATTTGTTTGAGGGCTTAATCACAGAAAGAGTGGAGGCTATTATGAGAATCCATGTTTGTCTCATTTTATGGATGAACTTTAATTCTAAAGCGGGAAAAAAACTTTTCATGTGAAACGAAAGCATCGATATCGTGTATCCTAATGAAGAGAACATGTTTACAATGCCTAATCATAGAAAGATTAGAGATTATTATAAGAATCCACGTTTGTCTCATTCAATGGTCAAACTTTGATTCTATAAGACATGGTAAAAGGAAAAGCTTTTAATGCAAAACAAAAGCATTAATATTGTGTATTCCAATGTGAAGAACATGTTTATGGTGCCTAATCACAAAAAGAATAGATATTACTATAAGAATCCATGTTTGTTTTATTTAAAGGATGAAACTTTGATTCTAAGAAAAATGGTGGAAAGAAAAACACTGAATGCGAAATTAAAAAATCAATATCATGTATCCTAATAAGAAAAATATGTTTATGGTGACCAATTGCAAAAAGAGTGGAAATTATTACGAGAAGCCATGTTTGCCTTATTTTATGGTCAAACTTTAACTCTAAGAAAAATGGTAGAAGGAAAAACTTTTCATGTATAACGAAAGCATTGGTATTATGTATCCCAGAGAAGAGAATGTGTTTTTGGTGCCTCATCACAAAAAGAATGAGGATTATTATAAGAATCCGTATTTACCACTTTTTATGGATGAATTTTGATTTTAAGGAAAATAAGGGAACAAAATGCAAAACAAAGCATTATTATCGTGTATCCCAATAAGGAGAACGTGTTTATGGTGCCCAATCACAAAAAGAATGGAGATTATTATGAGTATCCTTGTTTGTCTCATTTAATGAATGTACATTAATTCCAAGGAAAAATTGGAAAGAAAAAGCATTTCATTCAAAACCAAAGCATCAATATCATGTTTCCAATGAAAAGTATGTGTTTATTGTGCCTTATCGCAAAAATAATGGATATTATTATAAGAATCTAGATTTGTCTCTTTTGAAGGATAAACTTTGATTCTAGGGAAATAGTGGAAGGAAAACATTTTCATGTTAAATCAAAGCATTGATAACATGTATCTTAATGATGAAAATGTGTTAATGGTGCCTAATCACAAAAAAATTGGAGACTATAATGAGAATCCAAGTTTCTCTTATTGCATGGATAAACTTTGATTCTAAGGAAAATGGTGGGAAGAAAAGTTTTCATGTGTAATCAAAGCATGAATATCGTGTATCTCAATGAAGAGAGTATGTTTATGGTGCCTAATCACAAAAAGAATAGGGATTATTATAAACATCCATGTTTGTCTCATTTGATGGACAAACTTTGATTTTAAGGAAAAGGCATCAATATCATGTATCCCAAAAAGGAAAAAATGTTTATGGGCCCAATCAGAAAAAGAGTGAAGATTATTACGAGAATACATATTCGTCTCATTTGATGGATAAACTTTGATTCTAAGGAAATGGTGGAAAGATAAGCTTTTAATGTGAAGCCAAAGCATTAATATCATGTATGTCAATAAGGAGGATGTGTTCACGATGCCTATTCATAGAAAGTTGGGGATTATTATGAGAATCTATATTTGTCTCATTTGATAGATGAACTTTGATTCCTCAAAAAATTATGGAAAGGGCAATTTTTCATGGAGACCAAAGCATCAATATCGTGTATTCCAATGAAGAGAAAGTGTTTATGGCACCCAATCACAAAGAACAAAGATTATTATGAGAATCTATATTTGTCTCATTTAATGGATGAACTTTTATTATAAAGGCAATGGTGGAAAGAAAGGTTTTTAATGCAAAATCAAAGCATCAGTATTGTGTATCCCAAGGTCGAGAAGACGTTTGTGGTGCCCAATCACAAAAAGAATGGAGATTATTATGAGAATCCATATTTGTCTCATTTAATGGACTAACTTTGATTTTAGGGAAAATGGTGGGAAGAAAAGCATTTCAAGCAAAACCAAAGCATCGGTATCATGTATACCAATGAAGAAAATGTATTTACAGTGCCCAATCATAAAAAAGGGTGGAGATTTTTATGAGAATCCATGTTTGGCTCATTTTATGGATGAACTTAATTCTACAGAAAGTGGTGGAAGGAAAAGCATTTCGTGCGAAACTAAAGGATAAAATATCATGTATCCTAAAGAGGAGAATGTGTTTATTATGCCCAAACACAAAAAAATGGAGAATATTATGAGAATCCTTGTTTGCTTCATTTAATGGATGAACCTCAATTCTAAGGAAAATAGGGGAAAAAAAAGCTTTTCATGTGAAAGCAAATCATTAATATCATGTATCCTAATAAGGAGAAGTTTTTATGGTGCATAATCACAAAAGGAACGGAGATTATCATGAGAATTGTTATTTATATCATTTTACGGATGAATTTGATTTTAAGGAAAATGGTGGAAATTAATACACAACCAAAGGATCAATATCGTGTATCCTAAAAAGGACAACGTGTTTGCATGCCTAATCACAAAAAGAGTGGAGATTTTTATTAGAATCAATGTTTGTCTATTTGATGGACGAACATTGATTCTAAAGCAAGAAAAAAGCTTTTCATGCAATGAAAGCATCAATATCATGTACCTCAATGAGGAGAATATGTTTGTGGTGCTCAATCATAGAAAGATTGGAGATTAGTATGAGAATCCATGTTTGTCTCATTTGATGGTTAAATTTTGATTCTACAAAAAAGTGGTTGAAAGGGAAGCTTTTCATGCAAAACCAAAGCATCAATATTGTCTATCCCAATGAGGAGAACATGTTTATGGTGCCCAATCACAAAAAGAATGGAGATTATTATGGGAATCCGTGTTTATCTCATTTTTTTGATGAATTTTGATTATCAAGAAAATGGTGGAGACAAAAGCTTTTAATGCAAATGCAAAGCACCAATATCGTGTATCCTGATATGGAAAACTTGTTTATAGTGATTGTAGACAAGTCATTTTGTACAACCTAATCTTTGGTATCTTGAGACATAATCAAAAGATGGTAGGATCGAAAAAGAAAAAAATAGAGACAACTACCAACTACCATGTCGCCAGGTGAAATATTTTTTTTTTGGGAAGGGTTGAAATGCCTATGTGCTAGTATTAAAGAAAAATGTAAAATAAGGTATCAAAAGCCATTATTTGGGGTGTCATCGAAGTCATTCAAATAAGCATAGATTAATTTCCCACTGTTTATGACCAAGGTAGGGTATTCAATGGGCTTAAGGTACATGCAAGTCACATAGGTGCGTAAGTATTGATACGGAGCTTTCGTGTTGCCAAAATTTCAAATTTTCATATGTAGTATCGATACAAGAGGGTTTGGTATTGATACTTAAGGTGTGGTCTCAACACTTGGTGTGTTTGTAATGAAACTAACCTTTGTAGTAGCTAAAGTTATGATTTTTGGGAAAATGTATCAATACACATGCAAGGGTATTAATACAAATTTGTGGGGTATTGATCTTAAGACTGGAAATAATATTTGGCTCTTGATATCGATACACACTTCATTACATCGATACTCATAGGTAAAATTTATGTTGTGTATCAATACAACATGTTTTCTATCGATATACCAAGGCATTTTAACCCAGTTCAAGCCAATTTTTAGCCTTAAAAAATCTGATTCAAACATGTTTCTTGCGCCAAAAATCATTATAATTCATATTAGGCCTAAGCTATGGGTTGATGCTTGGATTTAAACACATTGTCAAACACAATTAGCCAATGAAACTGGTCATTTTCATGAAATATATGGCTTGTTAGAGGGCATGTCTGGCTTTTCTCCAATTGTAGCTAGCACAACCTTTCTACAGCACTAATCTGCATGATAGAACGAATAGCAATAAGGGCTATTGAGCATAGTACCTAGCAGGTAAAAAAAAATCCCATAAGGCCCTTGCTTTGTCTCCAAAAAGAATAGGCTAAACCTTAAATAAAAGGGAGCTAATCCTGGCTCAGTAAAGGGGGATCATTTTTTCCAACCATCTTAAAAAAAAAGACCTTCAGCAACCTTCAGCCTCAAAAAACACGCTTAAGAATGTGTTCCATTGCCTTTCACCCTTAACCTTCTTCCATTCTTATAATTCCTCCAAGCCACCATTAAAAATACTTTTAAGACCCTCTATTCCATCCATCCTTCCTCTTAAAATGTCCTTCCATCAACAACTTACTAGAAAAACCCCTTCTTTTTATATCAAGAAAGGAAAGAAAAAGTGAGCCCAAAGTTATTGCTTAAAGAAAAGCTAAAGCTTGTAGCTTTTGGTATATTTTCTCTCCTAGCTCTATTTCTTTTATCATTTCTAGCACTTGAATCATTCTAATGAACCATTTACGTTGCTATGACCATTATAGGACTCCCATGCATTATTGTTGCCGTGGTTGTGGTAATCTTAGGATTTTGATGTTCTTTTGATGCCTTGATGTTACTTGGCAAGCCAAATTTATTCTCTTTCATTCTTTCATCAAACTAGTCTTTTATTCATGCATTTTCTGTCATGTTTCATCTATTTTCACATGCTTAACATGCTCGAATGTTCTTTCTAATGTGCATCGAGTGTGTTCATGCATTATGTTGCATTTTAAGAAGTTTCATGGCACAGAAATGTTGTCTTGAAAATTTTGGTGCCATTCATGTCATCTTCTATAGCATGATTTTGGTGCCATTCATAGAGTTATCATTTCCATACACTCTATTTACGTCCTTCTTCAATTTTTTGTCATTTTTTCCATGTCAGAATAACATCTTTGTATGTTTCCATGTTTTATCTTTGTCAAGATGCTTGCTTGCTTGCTAAAAATCTAATTTTCAAAAAAAATCCCTAAGTTAAGTTCATGCTACCTCAAATAGATAGAGAATAGCATGGATTTAATGTTTTCATAAAATTGGTCTTCCAATCTTAGGGACAAATTAAACATTTCAGATCTGGATTTGTGGTAAAATAAAATTTAAGATGATGTTTTTCAATAAAAAATGTGCTCTTTTGGTTGAAAATATATTAGGCCTTGATCTTAAGCTTAACACCTTTATGGTGGCATGGTCAACGGGTTGTTTCAGTGTCCCAAATTACATTGGAATCATGGAACAAATTCGTGACACCCATGTCATTCTTTTCCCTGAGTTATGAATGTTTGGGCATTCATAACCTGAATTTGACCCTAAAAATTAAAAAATCTAATAATCTCCTATTTTTGCTATGGCAACATTGTAGTCTATATTTAAAAAAAAAAACTTTAAAACATAAATGATTTTTTTTAGAATTTTTTGATATTTTTAACTTAAAAGGCATTAAAATACCTTTCGGTGTCTTGTTTGCATTTGGATCAGTTCGGATGAAGGAATTATGATTTTTTGAATCTTTGTTGTTTAAAAACCCTAGAACTTACACATTACATTTTCTTTAGACCATTTTGATCTACTAGATTTTTTTTGTATATTTTAATTATTTTTCTTGAAAATTAAAATTCCCTTAGGCAAAAGATATTGTTCATGATTTAATGACCATGTCACCTTTTCCCTTTTATGTGCTACTAGTGTCGAGACGGGCTTAATTTCAAAAAATTAATTATGCATGGAAAATGACTTTCTAGGATTTTTGGAATATTTTTATATTTCAAGGAAAGCTTTTCTTTCCACCATTTTCCTTATAATTAATGTTTATCTATGAAATGAGTAAAACTTACATACTCATAATAATCTCCATTCTTTTTGTTATAGGCACTACAATCATGTTCTCCCCATTAGGATACACGATACTGATACTTTGGATTTGCAAGAAAAGCTTTTCTTTCCACCATTTCCCTTATAATCAAACTTCATCCATGAAATGGTACAAACTTGGATACTAGTAATAATCTCCATTCTTTTTGTTAGTGGCACTACAATCATATTCACCTCATTGGGATACATGATATTGACACTTTGGTTTGGCAACAAAAGCTTTTCTTTCCACCATTTTTCTTATAATTAAAGTTCATCCGTGAAATGACACAAACTTAGATAGTAACTATAATCTCCATTCTTTTCATTATGGGCATTGCAATCATATTCTCCACATTAAGATACATGATATTGATGCTTTGGATTTGTAAGAAAAGCTTTTCTTTCCACCATTTTCCTTAAAATTAATGTTCATCTATGAAATGAGTTAAACTTGGACACTCGTTATAATCTCCATTCTTTTGGCTATGGGCACTCCAATCACCTCCTCCACATTGCAATACACAATTTGATGCTTTGGATTTGCAAGAAATGCCTTCCTTTCCACCATTTTCCTTATAGTTAATGTTCATCTGTGAAAATAAACAAAATTGGATACTTATTATAATCTCTTTTCTTTTTGTTATAGGCACTTCAATCATGTTCTCCACATTGGGATACATGATATTGATGCTTTGGACTTGCAAGAAAACCTTTTCTTTCCACTGTATTCCTTATAATTAACATTCATTCATGGAATGAGACAAACTTGGATACTCGTAATAATCTCCATTTTTTTTGTTATGGGCACTACAATCACGTTCTTCGCATCAGGACACATGATATTGATGCTTTGGATTTGCAACAAAAGTTTTTCTCTTAGCCATTTTCCTTACAATTAATGTTCATCCATGAAATGAGTCGAACCCATGCTCGTAATAATCTACATTCTTTTTGTTGTGGGCACTATAATCCTGTTCTTCACATTGGGATGCACGATATTGATGCACTGGATTTGCAACAAAACCTTTTCTTTCCACCATTTTCCTTGTAATTAATGTTCATCCGTGAAATTAGACAAACTTGGATACTCAATATAATGTCCATTATTTTTGTTATGGGCACTTCAACCATGTTCTCCATAATGGGGTGCACAATATTGATGCTTTGGACTTGCAAGAAAACCTTTTCTTTCCACCATTTTCCTTATAATTAATATTCATCTGTGAAATATGTCAAACTTGGATACTCGTAATAATCTCCATTCTTTTTGTTATGGGAACTATAATTATGTTCTCCAAATTGGGATATACAATATTGATGTTTTGGATTTGCAGGAAAAGCTTTTCTTCCCATCATTTTTCATATAATTAATGTTCATCCATAAAATGAGACAAACTTGGATACTCATTATAATCTCTATTCTTTTCGTTATGGGTACTGCAATCATGTTCTCCATATTGGGATACACGATATTGATGCTTTGCATTCGCAAGAAAGCTTTTCTTTCCACCATTTTCCTTATAATTAACGTTCATCCATGAAATGACACAAACTTAGATAGTAACTATAATCTTCATTCTTTTTGTTAACGGCACTACAATCATGCTCTCCATATTGGGATAGATGATATTGATGCTTTGGATTTGCAAGAAAAGCTTTTTTTTCCACCGTTTTCCTTGTAATTAATGTTCATTCATGAAACGAGTCAAACATATATAATCGTAATAATCTCCAATCTTTTTGTTATAGGCACTACAATCATGTCTTCCAAATAAGGATACACGATATTGATGCTTTGGATTTGCAACAAAAGGTTTTTTTTCACCGTTTTCCTTATAATTAATGTTCATCAATGAAATGACACAAACTTAGATAGCAACTGTAATCTTCATTCTTTTTGTTATCAGCACTACAATATGCTCTCCATATTGGAATACACGATATTGATGCTTTGGATTTGCAAGAAAAGCTTTCTTTTTCACCATTCTTTTTGTTAGTGGCACTGCAATCATGTTCACCTCATTGGGATACATGATATTGATGCTTCTGTTTGGCAAAAAAAGCTTTTCTTTCCACCATTTTCCTTATAATTAATGTGCATCCATGAAATGACACAAACTTAGATAGTAATTATAATTTCCATTCTTTTCATTATGGGCACTACAATCATATTCTCCACATTGGGATACACGATATTGATGTTTTGGATTTGCAAGAAAAGCTTTTCTTACTATCATTTTTTGTATAATTAATGTTCATCCATGAAATGAGACAAGCTTGGATACTTATTATAATTTCCATTCTTTTCGTTATGGGTACTGCAATCATGTTCTGCACATTGGGATACACGATATTCATGCTTTGGATTTACAAGAAAAGCTTTTCTTTCCACCATTTTCCTTATAATTAATGTTCACCCGTGAAATGACACAAACTTAGATAGTAACTATAATCTTCATTCTTTTTGTTATCGGCACTACAATCATGCTTTCCATATTGGGATACACGATACTGATGCTTTGGATTTGCAAGAAAAGCCTTTTTTTCCACCATTTTCCTTATAATTAATGTTCATCTGTGAAATGAGTTAAACTTAGATACTCGTAATAATATCCATTTATTTTGTTGTGGGCACTACAATCATGACCTCCATATTGGGATACACGATATTGATGCTTTGGATTTGCAAGAAAACCTTTTCTTTCCACCATTTTCCTTGTAATTAATGTTCATCCGTGAAATAAGTCAAACTTGGATGCTTATAATAATCTCTATTCCATTTGTAATGGGCACTACAATCATGTTCTCCGCATTAGAATACATGATATTGATGCTTTGGATTTGCAAGGAAAGCTTTTCTTTCCACCATTTCCCTTATAATCAAAGTTCACACATAAAATGGTAAAACTTGGATACTGGCAATAATCTCTATTCCTTTTGTTAGTGGCACTACAATCATGTTCACCTCATAGGGATATGCGATATTGACACTTCAGTTTGGCAAGAAAAGCTTTTCTTTCCACCATTTTTCTTATAATTAAAGTTCACCCGTGAAATGTCATAAACTTAGATAGTAACTATAGTCTCCATTCTTTTCATTATAGGCACTGCAATCATATCGTCCACATTGGGATACACGATATTGATGCTTTGGATTTGCAGGAAAAGCTTTTCTTTCTACCATTTTCCTTATAATTAATGTTTATCCCTAAAATGAGTCAAAATTAGATACTCGTAATAATCTCCATTCTTTTTGTTATGGGCACTACAATCATGTTCTCCACATTGGCATGCACGATATTGATGCTTCCACCATTTCCCTAAAAATTAAAATTCATCCATGAAATGGCACAAACCTTGATACTCGTAATAATCTCCATTCTTTTTGTTAATGGGACTACAATCATGTTCTCCACATTGGAATACATGATATCGATTCCTGGGATTTACAAGAAAAGCTTTTTTTCCACCATTTCTCGTACAATTAATGTTCATCCGTGAAATGAGACAAACTTGGATGCTCATTGTAGTCTCCATTCTTTTCGTTATGGGCGCTGCTATCATGTTCTCGACATTGGGATGCACGATACTGATGCGTTGGATTTACAAGAAAAACTTTTTTTTCCACCATTTTCCTTAAAATTAATATTCATTCATGAAATAAGTCAAACTTGGATACTCGTAATAATCTCCATTCTTTCTGTTATGGGCACTACAATCATGTTCTACAAATTGGGATAGACGATATTGATCCTTTGGATTTGCAAGAAAAGCTTTGCTTTGAACCATTTTCTGTATAATTAATGTCCAATCGTGAAATGAGATAAACTTGAATACTTATTATAATCTTTATTCTTTTTGTTATGGGCACTGCTATCATGTTCTCCACATTGGGATACACGATATTGATGCTTTAGATTTGCAGGAAAAGCTTTTCTTTCCACCATTTTCCTTATACTTAATGTTCATTCATGAAATGGGTCAAACTTGAATACTCGTAGAAACCTATTCTTTTTGTTATAGGCAATACAAACTTGTTCTCCCTTTTAGGATATACGATATTGATGCTTTCGCCATACCCCTTATAATCAAAGTTTATCCATAAAATGATTGAAACTTTAATGCTTGTAATAATCTCCATTCTTTTTGTTAGTGGCACTACAATCAAGTTCACCTCATTGGGGTACACAATATTAATGCTTTGATCAGGCAAGCAAAGCTTTTCCTTCCACCATTTTCCTTATAACTAAAGTTCATCCATAATGAAACAAACTTAGATACTAACTAAAATCTCCATTCTTTTGGTTATAGGCACTACAATCATGTTCACCTTATTGGGATACACGATATTGACGCTTTGGTTTGGCAAGAAAAGCTTTTTTGTCCACCATTTTCCTTAAAATAAAAGTTTATCTATGAAATGACACAAACTAAGATAGTGACGATAATCTCCATTCTTTTCGTTACGGGCACTACAATGATGTTCTCAATATTAGGAAACATGATATTGATGCTTTGGATTTGCAAGAAAAGCTTTTCTTTCCATCATTTTCCTTATAATTAATGTTTATCTGTGAAATGAGACAAACCTGGATACGCATTATAAGCTCCATTCGTTTCATTATTGGCACTACAATCAAGTCTTCCACATTGGGATACACGATATTGATGCTTTCAAATTGCAAGAAAAGCTTTTCTTTCCACCATTTTCTTTAAAATTAATGTCCATCCAGGAAATGAGTCAATCTTGGATACTCATAATAATCTCCATTCCTTTTGCTATGGGCACTAAAATCATATTCTCCCTATTGGCATGCACAATATTGATGCTTCCACTATTTCCCTTATAATCAAAGTTTATCCATGAAATGACACAAGCATGGATACTTGTAATTATATCAATTCTTTTTGTTATGGGCACTACAATCATGTTCTCCCCATTAGGATACACGATACTGTTGCTTTCGATTTGCAAGAAAAGCTTTTCTTTCCACCATTTTCCATATAATTAACATTCATCTGTGAAGTGAGTCAAACTTGGATACTCATAATAATCTCTGTTCTTTTTGTTATAGGTACTACAATCATGTTCTCCACATTAGAATACACGATATTGATGCTTTGGATTTGCAAGAAAAGCTTTTCCTTCTACCATTTTCCTTATAAAAATGTTTATCTGTGAAATACTACAAAGTTGGATACTCATAAAAATCTACATTCTTTTGGTGATTAGGCACTACAATCATGTTCTCCACGATATTGATGCTTTGAATTTGCAAGTAAAGCTTTTCCTTCCACCATTTTCCTTATAATTAGTGTTCATCCTTGAAAGGAGTCAAACTTGGATACTCGTAATAACCTCCATTCTTTTTGCAATGGGCACTACAATCACGTTTTCCACATTGGGATACACGATATTGATGATTTGGATTTGCAAGAAAAGCTTTTCTTTCTGCCATTTTCCTTATAGTTAATATTCATTCGTGAAATGTGTCAGACTTGGATACTCGTAATAATCCCTATTTATTTTGTTATGGCACTACAATCATCTTCTCTGCATTAGGATGCATGATATTGATGCTTCGGATTTGCAAGAAATGCTTTTCTTTCCACCATTTTCCTTATAATTAATGTTCATCTGTGAAATGAGTCAAACTTGGATACTCATAATAATTTCCATTTTTTTTGTTATAAGCACAATAATCATGTTCCCCACATTGGGATACACGATATTGATGCTTTGGATTTGCAAGAAAAGCTTTTTTTTCTGCCATTTTCTTTATAATTAATGTTCATTCGTGAAAGGAGTCAAACTTGGATACTCATAATAACCTCCATTCTTTTTGCAATGGGCACTACAATCACGTTTTCCACATTGGGATACATGATATGGATGATTTGGATTTGCAAGAAAAGCTTTTCTTTCTGCCATTTTCCTTATAGTTAATATTCATCTGTGAAATATGTCAGACTTGGATACTTGTAATAATCTTTATTCTTTTTGTTATGGGCACTACAATCATCTTTTCTGCATTAGGATGCACGATATTGATGCTTTGGATTTGCAAGAAATGCTTTTCTTTCCACCATTTTCCTTATAATTAATGTTCATCCGTGAAATGAGTCAAACTTGGATACTCATGATAATTTCCATTTTTTTCATTATAGGCACTATAATATGTTCTCCACATTGGGATACACGATATTGATGCTTTGGATTTGCAAGAAAAGCTTTTCTTTCTGCCATTTTCTTTATAATTAATATTCATCCGTGAAATGAGTCAAACTAGGATACTTATAACAATCTACATTCTTTTCGTTATGAGCAGCAAAATCATGTTCTCCCTATTAGGATACACGATATTGATGCTTCCACCATTTCCCTTACAATCAATGTTCATCCATGTAGTGATACAAACTTGGATACTTGTAATAATCTCCATTCTTTTTGTTATGGACACTATAGTCATGTTCTCCCCTTGGAATACAGGATATTAATGCTTTCGATTTGCAAGAAAAGCTTTTCTTTCCACCATTTCCCCTATAATCAAAGTTCATCCATGAAATGACACAAACTTGGATACTTGTAATAATCTCCATTCTTTTTGTTAGTGGCACTACAATCATGTTCACCTCATTGGGATACATGATATTGACGCTTT
>JBBYHK010333631.1:2432-12954 GCA_038382065.1 Adansonia grandidieri | reverse complement strand
ATTAAATATAATTTTTTCTTTTCGCTGCTTTCACTTTCAAATTCTAATCGTACCGTCAAGTGTCAGCACTGGGTTCAGCTTCCCAAAAATTAACTGAACATAACACGCTCAAAATAATTTGCCAACTTGGGTTAAAACCAATTTAATCAAAAGTTTTTAGAATCCAAGTTTGAAAATGATGTGTTAATTGGAAAATGACGGTGCATGTATAAAATATATATATATATATATATATGCCACTATGATATGAGCTTGAAGTGAAAGCGTTGGTCAAACGAAGGGGGTCGGGTAGTCAAATTCTAAACAGGAGACAGGACCATTTGGAGTTCAGATTTCAGAACTGTCGAACCCCATTAAATAAGGTGAGTTGGCAAGCCATAGGTGCATGTGTAGCCTGGCCGCTGGGCCCTCGAGTTTTTATGGGTCGAGGGGTCATTACGCATTCAGAAAATATGCAGCAAGTGGTGAATTCGATCATGTACCTCCGATGTCCAAATATAATAGAGAAGAAAAACAAAGGGACGTTTTTGTAAGCTTCATTTTTCATGCTTGGGTTTAACGCTTTAAGCTTTCTTTCGTGCCCCAGGAGGAGTTGTGCTCGCTCACTCGCTGTTGTTACGTGGGAATTTGATGTTAGCGTTTCCTTATCCATGTAACATACTTCCATTAAAATTATTTCTTTATCAGGCTCATAAGATAAAACCTATTTCTTGGCAGCTCAATTATGACAAAGGCAGAAGCGTTAGGAGCACGACGAGCCACAATTCACAATTTTTTTATTATATTTATGAATTCAAACTATTATTGAAAATATTAGTATATTATTTAATTTCAATAAAATATTAATTTATAATTTAAAATATTAATATATTAAAATTTATATATTTTATAATTTAATTTAAATAAAATATTAATATTTTATTAAATAAACGGTGATTTAAACAAAATCGGATAAATTCAAATCATAAAAAAATTAAATTCAATATTCGACCCTTTTTATGTTAAATAAATTATCCAGCCATTAAACAAGCCTTCGATATAGAAATTCAACTGACAAAACCCCCCATTTTTGCCCTCAACGAGGAGACCAAAATTCTTGTGATTGAATGCTGAATAATCTAAATACAACTTCGAGAAAAGGAAGAAATTTGGAGAACATTACAGCTAATTCTCACTCTTAAGATATTTCCATTGATCAATAAACCCATATAACAAATGTTTGTAACTTGGCTAGGAGATAGTAGTTTGTTTCAATTTTTAATTAATTCTTTGCTGCCCCGAAACATGAAAAATTCAATAATTAAATTGAAAATTACAATTTTTCCTCGTTAGTGGTTTCGGGAGCCAAGAAAAATAAACTTGATACGACTACATTAATTACATTGCAATTTTGCGTTTTGGTGGCACAGTGAAATACCTCTTAGAGAGTCACATCTCTGTTTGTCAACTGATCTAATGCAATTGAAAGTTTTCAATTTCATTTACGCATATTTTTCAATTACACCCAATTACTTTTACTTGGAATAGTGATTGGATTCTTCCATTTAATTTTTCTTTTTTCATCTTTTGTGTTTTTATTCAAGAATTTTATTGCAATTTTATCTTATTATAATAAAAAGAAATCCATAATAGGTAAAGTTTATCATCATGTAATAGATTCGTCTTTTGTCAAACTTGTTATCTACTGTTATTCAATAATCATGTTTGATGATCCCATTTTAGTTAAAAAGAAAAAAACCGGAAAAAGCAAAGCAGATGGAGTCAAACTTTTAGTTATGCCCTATTTAATCTGGAATCGTACGTAGTTTTTCCCTGGAAATCTGGCATCATAATTGTTCATCTGTCAAATAAATAATTTGTCGTTGGGACCGGATGTAAACACGCTAAAACCTACAAGAGTGTATTTCTTGGTCTTTTACCAGGTGAGATTCCCTCGTCTCTTTTTCGTTGGCAGGCAGGATCAGTGGATCATCAATAAGACAATAAGCCAATAACCATTTTGCAATTTAATAATCTTGAAAATCAAGTCTATTCGGAGTCATTTTCTATACCGCAAGTAGATTATGCAAGTCCAACGTTTTGTTGAAAAGCAGAGTCATCAAAAGCATTACTTTAATCAGTTAAAATATAAATATATTCAACTCTCCTAGCGATCTCTGATCCCTATACCAATCCACCATTAAACTGCCCCCAGATCTTTCCCACTTAGTTATTGATAAGGAAAAAAAAAAAATCTTTCCCACTTTGACACTCTTTCGAGATACAGAGATTGCAGTAATGAATCATCTAATTCTTGCTTTCATAGCATTTCTGTGCAGCTTTCTCTTGAAATTTGTATACTCCATCATATGGGTTCCCCTGAAGATCCACAATCATTTCAAAAAGCAAGGCATAATAGGGCCTGGTTACTGTCCAATCTTTGGGAACTCAGCCGAGATCCGGCGTCTGTTTGAAGAAGCTAAGTTGAAGCCAGCTCCAGTTCACCACCATGATGTCCTTCACCGCGTGGCTCCATTCTTCCACAGGTGGTCCGGCATGTATGGGGTGCCGTTTTTGTATTGGTTCGGGTCAAAACCGAGGCTGGGAATTTCAGATCCGGATATCATCAAGGAGGTTGCTATGAACACGAGCGGGTCATTTGGTAAGATAGGGTTTAACCCCGTGTCCAGGATGCTCTTCGCACAGGGACTTGTTGGATTAGAAGGTGAAAAATGGGCCTTTCACAGGAGGATTGCAAACCAGGCCTTCAGCATGGAAAGAGTCAAGGTAATATCAAGCCGTCTTCCGTTCGTCATAGAGCTTGTCCATGTATAGTTTTTGATTATGGGCCTCGATTTCAATGATTTGACAGCTTGAAAGCCCATGTCTAAAAGTTTGTATTAATCTCAAGTTTTTAATCTTGTTCTAACTAAAGGGTTATCTGAACTTTGTCCCGTTTGCCGGACGAAATAGAATATGTGCCCTTAGTAATAGGTTCCTTTGGCTTTGTCCGTCGCAGTCTGGATACAAACAAAAAATTATAAAGGTTAATATTTAAACTCTAATCTATTGAATATATAAATTAATTGAATTAAATTTTAAATTTACGTTTATTTTTTAAAATTGATAGTAATATGAAATGAATAATTTTCCAAGTTCCATATATTATTAACATAGTACTACTACTGTTCCTTAAATATTTTGAATACACAACTTCTGAATGTAAAAGCAAGTGTAGACTTCCATAAAAAGGAGTAAAAATCTTGATCATCAATCATGTAAACTCAAACTAACGCTATTTTAGCGTGAAACTTTTTTTTTTTTTCTTAATAGGGTTGGGTACCTGAAATTGTAGCTGCTGCTACTAAAATGCTTGAGAAGTGGGAGGAAATAAGAGCGGGGAGAGATGAATTCGAATTGGAAGTGAATAAAGAACTTCATGACCTCTCAGCTGATGTTATATCCAGAACAGCATTTGGAAGCAGTTTTGAAGAAGGCAAACGTATCTTTATGCTACAAGAACAGCAGATGAAGTTTTTCTCAATGGCTATAAGAAGTATCTATATCCCAGGGTTCAGGTTTCTTCCTTTTTACTTTCATTTACTTAAAGAAACTAAGTTCGTTTATGTGGATATCTATATTGTATTCAATACCTATGTTAACTGGACTTAAAATTTCTTAGATATGCTCAATTTGTTTCAAGTTTTTCATATATGGAAAAAAAAGAATACTTTTGTACCCATCTTAATATGTATCGGACTTGAATTTTTTAAGAAAACTGAAGAGTCTGGATAACTAGTTCAGAACTATATGCCGGTAAAATAATTGGAAGGGGTAATCTTCCATGTCATTACCTATCCACACATGATAACTAAAAGCCAAGTAATTGTTTGTGTCTGTCAGGTTTTTGCCCACTAAGAATAATAGAGAGAGGTGGAGACTAGAAAAGGAAACTCGTGAATCAGTTCGGGCACTGATCCGATCTAACAGCAAGAGAAGAGAAAATTCTTCAAGTCTGCTTAGTCTTTTGATGTCTTCATATAAGAATCAGGATGGTAAAGAAGAGAGGTTAGAAGAGGAAGAAATAATAGACGAGTGCAAGACCTTTTACTTTGCAGGAAAAGAAACAGCTGCTAATGCTTTATCGTGGGCACTTCTGCTTTTGGCATTGAATCCGGAATGGCAAGACAAGGCTAGAGAAGAAGTGGTTCGCATCTGCGGCAACAATAAGCTTCCAGTTGCTGAGAATTTGAGTGACTTGAAGATTGTAAGTTTTACCTTCTCACTGATTTCCCAAATTCAAATTGATGCACATATCTTACTCTAACTTGTGTATGAGAGTCGGATACAAATATGTGTCTAACACGAGTATGTTGCAAAAAAAAAAAAAAAGAGTCGGAGCAACATAGGATGCATCCGGAGAATTTGAGCATAAAGGCTTTAATTTAAACACAAGCAGATTAGCAGTAGAATGAATCTGAGAACCTCCAGCTTTCATGCTTAAGATAAAAAAGATAACATCGGAGGCTTACCTATTAAATGCATATAATCAATTTATGAACAGGTGAGCATGATAATCAATGAAACACTTCGACTATACCCGCCAGCAGTGATGTTGAACAGGCAAGCATGCAAGGATGTCAAGCTAGGAAAGCTTAATGTTCCTGCAGGTACACAGCTTTATTTGTCATTGACTGCTGTTCATCATGACACTAACATATGGGGAGAAGATGCTAACAAATTCAACCCCTCAAGATTTAAAGAATCCCGAAAGCATTTAGCCTCGTTTATTCCGTTCGGTTTGGGGCCTAGAATTTGTGTCGGCCAGAATCTAGCCATGGTCGAGTTGAAAATTGCCCTAGCTATGATTATCCAGCAATACTCCTTGGCAGTGTCGTCGACATATGTTCATGCCCCTATGCTGTTCATCACCCTGCAGCCCCAATATGGTATTCAGATACTCTTATCAAGGATTGTTATGAAATAAAAGGAATGCTTTTTTATTGTCAAAAACTCACAAAGCACTTGTCTTTGTCGATGTAAAATATATGCAAAAGATGGTCTGGTTTTACTGTGTGAACTGTCAAGTTATTGCAATTAAACTCTGCTAATGAATGGTTTGGAAAGAACATAACAAAAGTTGCTTGTTAAGCTTGCCTAGATTAAAAGATAAATGTCCCTAGTAGTTTTCATCATGTTTATAAATAAAACATTAAAAAAATACATTATTGAGTATGAATAAGTCTCTGGGTACTGATATATATATATATATATATATATATGAATAAAAACATTTATTAGACCATTGTCCATTGGTATATGGAAAAATATTTTTTTGTTTTCAAACTTTTGGTGATATATAGAAAAAGATTTTATTATTACTGCACGTTTCAACTACGTATAAAAAGAATGATGACAGTTTTCCCTTCTTTTTTTTTTAATATAAATATCTGAGATTAAATTGTGTCATAATTCATCAAATATATATATTTTTATAATAAGCAAATGGAAAAGTCAAAAGGACTTAATTATATAATAATTATAATAATAAATAAAAATGAAAGCAAAGAGGGTAATTTCGGAAAAAAAGGAAAAATCTGAGGCCAAAAATGAAAAACCAAAAATCCAAGATCTGTGATTTGCGCTCCCGATCTTTAGCTCCTCCAACAAACTTGGGACATGTCAACTTCCTGGCAACGTGGAGACATTTCTATTCTCGTTGAAAATCCCAAACAACCGAAACCATTGAGTCAAACCCGTCAACAAGAGCACAATTAGTTGGTCTGAATCTAATCTCATCCTAAAAATCTCGAGAGTAAAAAAAAGAGAAAGCTTTGGCGGCTTTTATTCTCCCGCACCTCTGCACGCTCTTGACTTCTTTTGTGAATTTCTTTTTCCTGAGTTTCAGAGAAGACTCTGCGTCCAAGATTTGGAGTCTTTCGTTTTCTTTTTTAAGGTTTCATAAAGACAACTACAAGGAAGAACTGGTTCCTGGCGTTTCCTTCCAAACAATTGGTTCATTTCTAGGTTTCCAGAACTTTGGGGGTTTGGATTGTCGATTTTATATTCTTGGTTTTGATGGCTCGTTAAAGGTTGGGTTTTGTGCCTTGTTCATTTGCCTTCATTTTTAGAGTATTGACTTCTGAAGTTTTTTTGGTTTGAAGGAATTTAGTATTTCTTCCCTTTTTTGTTAGATAATTATGTTAATCAATTGATTTGGCTATATATCGATATCTGGGTAGAGATTGATTCCTTTCTTTGGCGGAGTTAGATTGCATATCCATTTTGAATTTAGATTAAGCTTCGGTAAACTTTGCTATTTGTATTTTCCTCTGTTTTGTTCAATTAATATTCCTGATATGAGCAGTATTACCGTTCGATATCTTGTTTTTTGTCGTATTTTGTTTCTTTGTTTATTTCGTTCGTTTGTTAACTTGTTATCGGCTAACTTTTGTTTTTCCTTTCAGGTTTCGTAATTCCTGCTACTTTTCGAAGGGAGAGCAGGGATTATCTATGATTTTAGTAATATAGGTTTTAGATGTGTTAAAAAGTTATGAGATTTTCTTCTGCATATAGCATTTACTTTTGTGTTCTCTGTAATAGAAGGTTTGAAACAAATTCGCTTTGCTTAAGAAGATAAGATGCTGTCTACTTATTTTTTGAGGCTGAGGAGTGCGGTTCAGAGTGGAATCCATAGAACAGAATGCGGGCTTCAAGATTCACTAGAATTTCGGATTGGAACAGGGAAGCTAGGGTTTAGAAATTTTAGGCTTTTTCATTCTTTAAGATTTTTGGGGCTTGCAGATTTGCAAGGACTTTTGCAAAGAGGGACATTTTTGGCTGCAAGATCAGATTCTCTATTAGCTAACCGGAGAAGTAACATTTCTGTTGTTGGAGCATTTTCTCAAACAATTTCTGTTCCATCTGTTTCAGGCCCTGCCTTCCAGGTTTGTGGGTATTATATTGATTGTGCACTTGCTGACTCCAGTCGAATACCACGGCCAGTGAGCAAATTTCTGAGTAATACTATGGCTGCTTCTGGTTCTACAGTTGTAATCGGTGGATATCTTGTTGATGCATTAAATTTAAAGCTTGGGCACCTTTCATCATCCACAAGTAGCACTGATATGTTTTATGGCAATAGAAGTTTGAATAGCTGCATAAAATCTACAATGAGTTTGAAAAACCACGAGAAACCAAACAATTCTCCAATTTATGGATATTTCATGTATAGTGTTGGAAAAAGATGGTGCAACTTTAATCCTTTGCTGGGGTCAGGTTCAAGGGCTTTCCATAGTTCATTGCCTTCTTGTTTATCAGCTGGGACTGCCGCTGATGTATAGTTTGATAATTCTGGATGAAGAACAGATTTCTAGTACTTTGTATCATCAGAAGAGTATGTTCTCTGTGCAGTTTCGAATTTCATTCTACTAAATCATTACAATATTTTATGCAATTTATATTTGTGATGTGCTTGACAACCATGACAGGAAGATTTCTGCTGGAAAAACTCTGAAGCTGCTTTCAGGTTCATGCTATCTTCCCCATCCTGACAAAGAAGATACTGGAGGAGAGGATGCTCATTTCATATTTGTGGATGAACAAGCAATAGGTGTAGCAGATGGAGTTGGTGGCTGGGCGGATCTTGGTGTTGATGCAGGTCAGTATTCTAGGGAGCTCATGTCTAACTCTGTATCTGCTATACAAGAGGAGCCTAAGGGTTCAGTCAACCCTGCAAGAGTCTTAGAGAAAGCTCACTCTAGCACAAAGGCTAAAGGCTCCTCAACGGCATGCGTCATAGCACTCACAGACCAGGTAGGCTATTTATGTTCTGTGCTTGTCTATCATGTATGGTGTTCTGATTCCAGCATGAGTAGCTTTTTCATGAAAATGTAATTTTGAACACAAGCCCTCTCATCTGAACCAATAGACTGCTTTCTGCACTTAACATGAACCTATGAATTAATGGTTTGCAATTGGATATCTTTGTCCTAATGAACCTGTAAGGGATTCCATCATATATTTGGAGAAGGGCCTTAAATGGCCATGCCTAGAAGTTTTTCCCTAGCATATGACCTTAATAAGGGGTAAAAATCTTCGCTAATGGCTTGTGGTAGCTTCATAAATCTAGAAATGATGAAGGGTCAGATCTCAGAATTGAGTCTTTGTTGTTAATCTACATTTTTCTTTGACCAAAATTGCACAAGTTACCTTTTCCTGGAATAACTCGATGATGTCATTTGCTGGATGGTATATTCATTTTTTGGGTTTTCCCTGCAGGGTCTTCATGCTATAAACTTGGGGGACAGTGGCTTTATGGTAGTTCGAGATGGATGCACTATTTTTAGATCCCCTGTTCAGCGGCATGATTTTAACTTCGCGTATCAACTTGAGAGAGGAAGTAATGGTGATTTACCTAGCTCTGGTCAGTTAGTTACACATGTTCCTTTTGTTCTTATATTCTTGGAATAGGTCTCTTATTTTGAATTTAAGAATAATAAAATTTAGATTGTATAATCTTATGAGAAAAACGTCTATGTTTTGATGGATATTTGCTTTGGTTGCCCTTGCATGTTACATGGTGTTTCTGCTGACTGTTTCCTGCAGCTGATGGCTTAAATATTTAAATGGGAGAGGATACCCTTTAATTCTTGGTAACTGATAGGTCGAACAAATTATTTATTAAGCATTGGTTTACAGATTTTGATTCCCCTTTCATCTATTGCATCTTTTATTTTTTTCCCTCTTGCTGTCTTAATCAGGAATTTTCCAGCTTGTTTATTATATGTGAGGCTTTAGTTTACTTGATTGATTACTAGATATCTAAATGATCTAAATCTTCTGCTCAAATCAGATCTTTTCTGTTGCTGTTGCTCTGGGAGACGTTATCATTGCTGGCACGGATGGACTGTTTGATAACTTGTACAATAACGAAATTACTGCGGTGGTGGTTCATGCAGTGAGAGCTGGTTTGGGGCCTCAAGTGACTGCTCAGAAGATTGCAGCATTGGCACGACAACGAGCACAGGATAGAGGTCGACAAACACCTTTCTCAACTGCTGCCCAAGATGCAGGGTTCTGCTATTATGGTGGAAAACTTGATGACATAACCGTTGCTGTGTCATATATTACTAGTTCCGAGGAAGTATGACTCTGTCTCTCTTGCATTTGCTCTTAATTCTTTTATCCCTTTTTAACTAAAAATAAATAAAGAGGAATGAATAAGGTTAATTTATGTTACTTTTCAGAGTTCCTGGTAAAAACCCATGTGTTTTTTTTTTGCTGGAAAAACCACTGGTTTGCATGCTTTTCTTTCCAAACAACACATGATTTGACTGTTCCTACCAAATTTCAGGATTTCATTTGTTTTTAATATCTTCCATCAATCAATTGAGTTTTATTATTATTAGCCTCACTTCCTAAGCATTAGTCTAGGCTTCAAGCAAAATGAGTTGAATTTTGGGCAGTCGCCTTCCAGTTTGGCCTACATCAAAATGAACATCGGGAGTGACTCCATTTTAGTCAGGTATTCATAAGAAAATTATTTACTATATTAATACTGCCAAGCTTTTTGGTTCCTCCCAACCCCTCCAAAAGAAAAAAAAGAAAACCCTTTTAAATCCATTTGTGCTAGTTGATAATAAATTTTAAAATGAGACGTGATAAATAATCTTTGATATTTGTATTTGTTAATAATCTTTTATTTTCGTTGCATCCTTCTTTCCTTATATTGGCCCCTACTTTTACTTGAATGATGCTAATAATATATCTTTTTACTTCTTAGTTATGCAGGAGAACAAGCCTTGAAGAGGGTGTGGTCCTGATGTAGCCACAAACTTTACATGAACTGAACCTGATTTTGGTTGATTTGTGGTTGTGGGGATCCAATTTTGTCTTTTAATGTTTTGGTCAGTTGGGTTTGAAGGTTCCCTTGTTCCTTCTTTAGTTAGCAAAGTGCCTGCCTGGCCTCTTTTTTTTTTCCTTCCTTTTGATTTGTTTTTCACACTGATTCCTTGTTTATGTTCAAACCTCTATCGTTATTGTAAATAATAATATATTGTTACTATTATTTCATAGATTATCATTTTGTAGCATTGATGATGTAGTTTTTTAACTGCATAAGCAACATTAAAAAAGTGGCACATAATACATTTATTTATTTCACTGAGATCCCCTTTAAAATAGTAAGGAAATTTGTTAAAACTGAAGAAGTTAAAAGCCTGTAACTGTTCACATAAATTTCCATCCTCGTAAAACTTCGAAGAACGAAGCGGTTGTAGTATCCTATGTTTGACCTTTTCGCACTGAGAATTTGCGAAGATAGGTAAAGGATATTTACAATTTTATTATAAATGAATTGGAGATCCTGATACTGTTACTGCCGCCTGTTGATTGTCATTTGTCAAACTTGTCAAACGGGGACGCATGATCAGTTGGTGTTTGGGTGAAGGTGAATCTGTGTCTCAATGGCTCAAGACATCCATTGCCATTTAAGTTTTGAGAGGTGAGAGCATGAAATTTCGATCTCGTAAAATAGCAGTCA